>JAODAL010081850.1:0-11771 GCA_025379985.1 Phyllomedusa bahiana
GGCGCTTTAAAAAAAATTAAATAATAATAATAATAATAATAATAATAATAATAAAGGGTTATTCTCACCTCAACAAATGGCCTTGAGAGTAAAAAACTTGAAAATAAAACTCTCAATACTTTGCATTAACAAAAATCGTCACCTGTTATTCCTATAGTCTTATATCCACCTCCCCCGAGAGGGTTTGGTTTTTGGGACGTGTATATATTTTTTTCCAGTGTGTTTGTTACTTTCCATACCCCATGGTAAAGTCCTTACAGACTGTGTCCTAGATTGTGAAAAAGCGCTGCTCATATGTCCTTGCATGTATGATGTTTTTTTCACGGAGGGGTCCTGGATAAAATCCGTAGTGACCTTGTTTTTGCTGTTGCATGACATTTATTTATTAGGGCGCGTCCCCACTGCACAAGACAAATACCGGCCGGTATTTGTCCTGTTTTGCGGCCGTCCCACAGTCGCAAAAGTGAGGGGGGGTGGCTTTTCTCCGCGATGAGAGAAAAGCCCTCCCCCTCCACATTGACATTCACAGATTCCGTCCGAAAACAGTACGGAAGAATGTGCATGTCCAAAGTTTTGTGGGCGGGAAAACCACCCGACGGAAATACCTGTGCAGTGGGGACTGCTGCACAGGTTTTCCATAGAGCACCATTGTGCTCGTTTTTGTCAGGCGGTCTGAAAAACCGTCCGAAAACCCGTGCAGTGGGACCATGCCCTTAGACTCCTAGCAACTTCTGTAGCATAGTACAGAACTACTCATCGGATGTAATCATTGGATCTTGAATCCTAAAATCTCGTTTTCCGATGAGTCTTTTGCACAAAAACCCGAAAATTTTCGACTTGATTCTCGCTTTTTTTTTTTTTCACGGTTTTTGGATTATTTTTTCGATCAGGTTTTGCATCATAGAGCACTATTGTGGTTTTGGACCTGGATCCACGCCCAAAAAAAAAAAAAAAAAAAAGCGCACCAAGCTTCCTGGTCATTTATCATGCCATTCCATTTTCATAGTGAAATCCAACAGAAGAATTAATCTATTCTAAGTGTTTTTTGAAAGAATGCGGTTTTAAAATCCAACCTCAGAAAATCCAAGTTGTGTGGACGACAACTCAGATTTTTTACTAATGTCTGTGGGGATGGTTTTACGCTTTTTGGCGGTTTGGAAAATCCGAATCCACGTAAAAAAAATAACCGGAAATCTTTGTCGTATAGACGGGCTCTTGATCAGGGGTTCCCAGCTCGGACTGTATCAATAGGATATGTGATAAACATCTGATAAGCGCAGGTTCAACCTCGGTGATCTCCATTATGTGTGATATTCAGGGCTGTGGAGTCGGAGGCTATTTTGCAGGAGTCGGAGTCGTCATAAAAGGGACCGACTCCGACTCCCAAATATATAATAAGTTGGTCCAGTTAGTTCGATGCAAAGAGCAAGAGGAATTGGGTCCGGCCAGTGCTCCTGCTCCCATATCTTCAGCCTTATCACATGAGGAGTGGAATTGATGACATGGAGCAGGCAAAGCACTGCCCCAGGGGAAAAGATTCTGCTCCCAGGGCAAACAAATTTCAGCAAAGTTTTTCAGCCGTTTTCAAAGAAGTAGAAGAGTTCAACCATTCATCAAAACTGACTGTGGCTGAGGCAATTCCTTTATACCCCGACATTGTTAGAGATGTTGCCCCTGTGGTCACCGCTTTGCCCCCAACCTAAGATAGTGTAGAGAGGCCGTTCTCTATCCTGGAAATAATGAGATCAGATGTGAGGTCATGTATGCAGGATCTGATGGAGGCAATACTATTTCTCAGAACAAATTCGGAGACTCCATAAATGTTCCTGCAGTGTTTTGCATATTTACAATTTTTTTTGTGCTCTAAAGTCATATCCAATAAATATATTTTACACTGACAAGCAAAATGGTAACATTGTTTTGAGTTTGTGACTTTCAGGCTCCATATCTCACCGTCTACTACAGCTTTGTACATGAGGCTACTGTCATTTTATATAAAGTCATCTTACCTATCTTATACATAAATTTGACTTGCAAGTGTTTAGCATCTGCAGATTCTCTCCTGTAACTGCATTGTTACTGTTTTGCTCCTAAAAATCAAAATGTTAATTTTTATTATTTTGTTAGTATTTGGGAAATCCACCTGTTGGGTTTGTTTTTGTTTGGTATCAAATATTTTGAGTACTCCATCAGTAACAGTAGAATTACTTATAAAAAAGTAAAAAGTTTGAGACGGGTGATATACAACATGTTACACATACAGTACAATTTTTTTATTTTTTATTTTTTTTTTTTATTTTAGATGTTAAAATTCACACCTTACAGTATCAAAGTTTTGCAGGTGATATCCTTCAATATCAAAGGCGTAGACAGATTCTTTGGCTTTCAATACTGCCTGAATCCTTCTGGGCTCTGGATCAGATTCAAGCACATCTTGACCAAAATCTGATCCCAGGTCTCTTCTACACATTCCCAATGTTGGTGCAGACTGGACTTGGATACAAATACAGCTTTTTCTTCACCTCTCCCCACAAGTGTTCAAAAGATCAAAACCTTGTTACCCTTTTGCTTCTCAGTGTCTGTTCTACCTAAATAGCTTGATTATTGTATCATAAGGTGATAAACAGCTGGATGTTACCATGTTACTACAGTAAAGTTATCACTTAAACATGCGCAGTGTATGAGGGAGTCGGGAGTCGGAGGTTTGGGAAATTGAGGAGTCGGGGCTTCGGCTTGCCGACTCCACAGCCCTGGTGATATTTCCCAGTGTCACTGTGGTAGGTGTGTCGTGTAGGGTGACCTACCTGCAGCTGCTGGAGTATATGCCGGTCTTCTTCCTAACTAGCCTCCATTGAGATTGACTTTAGAGCGACCAATGAGATTTTTGCTACTTTTATTACTGACGACTGCAGCACTTATAAATAAATAATGACATGCAAAATCTATTCCCAACCAGCTGCACGTGTGTCATCTACCATCTGTTATAACCCAATGGCTCTGCTGTTATAAGATGCTTACATCTTGTCAGCACAAGCCATCTTATGTGTCCTTCTTCACTCCTGACAGCTCATCAGCAATTGCACTGTGACGTCCTAAACCAGAGATACCTGGCGAGGAGGCCGCTGTGGCCTCCACTGAGCCGCACAGTTCATGTCACGGCATCATCTTCCAGACGTTACACTTGGCTACATTTTTCACAATGTAAAGTTTTCGTTTACAACACTGTTATGCCAAGCCTCACACAGTCCACTTCCTCAGTGTGTGTCCATGTGGTTGAAATCACCAGGCATCAGTGTTTACTAGGCAGGATTTCTACTAACCTTGGGACTCCTTGAGCTTTGATCAGGAGTCTTTGAACACAATAACATCAAGACCTGATGAAGGAAGGCAAACTGATTTCAGCCTGTCCAAAGATACTTTGTTAAACTGTAAACATATCTAAGCCAAGTGACAGCACTGGGCATAAATTAGAGAGTAATCCAGCCCTACACCAAGTTTTTTTTTTTTTTAGTCAGGAGTTGCACTATGGGTTCCCCAGAAGTAGAATGCTTTGCAGAGGTTTCCCTATGGTAAGAAGGTTGGATATCGCTGCATTTGGTGATAAAGCAGAGTAATCCATTCCAGGGCTGTGGAGTCGGAGTCGTCATAAAAGGGACCGACTGCGACTCCCAAAATATATAATAAGTTGGTCCAGTTAGTTCGATGCAAAGAGCAAGAGACATTGGGTCCAGCCAGTGCTGCTGCTCCCATATTTTCAGCCTCATCACATGAGGAGTGTAAGTGATGTCATGGAGCAGGCAAAGCGCTGCCTCAGGGGAAAAGATCCCGCTCCAGGGCAAACAGATTTCAGCAAAATTTTTCACCTGCTTTCAAAGAAGTAGCAGAGTTCAACCATTCATCAAAACTGACTGGGGCTGAGGCAATTCCTTTATACCCTGACATTGTTAGAGATGTTGCCCCTGTGGTCACCGCTTTTCCCCCAACCCAAGTTAGTGTAGAGAGGCCGTTCTCTAGCCTAGAAATAATGAGATCAGATGTGAGGTCATGTATGCAGGATCTGATGGAGGCAATACTATTTCTCAGAACAAATTCGGAGACTCCACAACTGTTCTTGCAGTGGTTTGCTATTTTACAATTTTTTTGTGCTCTAAAGTCATATCCAATAAATATATTTACACTGACAAGCAAAATGGTAACATTGTTTGAGTTTGTGACTTTCAGGCTCCATATCTCACCGTCTACTACAGCTTTTTACATGAGGCTACTGTCATTTTATATAAAGTCATCTTACCTATCTTATACATAAATTTGACTTGCAAGTGTTTAGCATCTGCAGATTCTCTCCTGTAACTGCATTGTTACTGTTTTGCTCCTAAAAATCAAAATGTTAATTTTTATTATTTTGTTAGTATTTGGGAAATCCACCTTTTGGCTTTCTTTTTTTTTTAACAAATATTTTGAGTACTCCATCAGTAACAGTAGAATTACTTATAATAAAGTAAAAAGTTTGAGACGGGTGATATACAACATGTTACACATACAGTACAATTTTTTTTTTTTTTTTTTTTTTTTTGTGTTAAAATTCACACCTTACAGTATCAAAGTTTTGCAGGTGATATCCTTCAATATCAAAGGAGTAGACAGATTCTTTGGCTTTCAATACTGCCTGAATCCTTCAGGGCTCTGGATCAGATTCAAGCATATCTTGACCAAAGTCTGATCCCAGGTCTCTTCTACACATTCCCAATGTTGGTGCAGACTGGACTTTGATACAAATACAGCTTTTTCATCAACTCCACCTACAAGTGTTCAAAAGATCAAAACATTGTTACCCTTTTGCTTGTCAGTGTCTGTTCTACCTAGATAGCTTGATTATTGTATCATAAGGTGATACACAGCCTGATGTTACCATGTTACTACAGTAAAGTTGTCACTTAAACATGCGCCGTGTATGAGGGAGTCAGGAGTCGGAGGTTTGGGAAATTGAGGAGTCGGAGCTTTGGCTTGCCGACTCCACAGCCCTGATCCATTATACAGTTCTTAGGTTTAGTACATATGCTTTTTCCCACAGTTGCGCTACATAATTTTCTAATAAATGAACTGTCTTTACCATTTAGGAACATCCACATGGCATAGACAAAATACCAGTTGGTCTTCATAATCTGGCCGGTATTTTGTCGGCTTTTGCATGCTTTTGGGGGACCAGTTCTATCCACGAATTCACCTGTCCCCCCTCAACCATTGAAATGCACATGTTTCACCCAAAAACCGGGAGAAAGATTTTGTATGTTCAAAGAATGGCGGCGGTGTAAAAATCCATCCGGCTGAAAATCGGTTCAGTGTAGACTGCGGAACAGATTTTCTATCCATCTATGTGGATGGTTGACAGTCAAATCTGAAAACCTTGCTGTGTGCACGTTCCCTTACTGATACTATTTGCAGGAGTAATATCTGACCTAAAATGTAACCCAGCATTGCACACCCTGATGGTGATGCCAAAAAGATAGCACTGTCCCTGCTTGATCCTGCCTGATGTGTTTTAGTGCTTGACCGTTTTCAGAAACGGTGTTTTCTCTTGGCGAATAGAAGTGTTTTATTTGTATCAAAATAGAATGCACCCTAAGGCCGTGTTCACACGGCTTATTCCCGACGGATTTGTGCGCCGTATTGAGCGCACAAATCCGCCGTGAATAAGGGGCGGGACGGGGCGGGCCGGAGCGGCGGGGGCGCCGCTCCCGGCCCCATAGACAACGCATTGTTTACGGCGCGTCCGCGCCGTAAATAATGTGAAATGTCACTTTCCCCCCCGGGGCGGATTCGCCGAGCGGGAGGAGCGACGGATTCCACTGTTCTCAATGAGAGCAGTGGATTACCGTAATTGCTGCCGCGGATTGGCGCCGGTAGGTAGCGCAAAAAATGCGCGCAGTACGGCGCCACTACGCGGCAGTGTGAACGAGGCCTAAAGGTTACAATTACAGGGGTCCGATTTGCCTTGGACACATTTTCTTTGGATTTTTCAAAGAATCAGTGGTAGCAATGTGATGATGAAATACACTTATAACCTGCACAAGGAGAGTGGAAGAAGAACGCTGCATGACACAATCCACAGGTACCGGAAGTACACAAAGATGGAGATCCAGGCAGCACTGAGAGTATTCAAATGGCTTATTTTTCAGCACTGATTGTAAACCAAAACCAGGACTGCAACCTACAGACAAAGTATAATGAGAATGCTTGTATCACTTTTGTTTTGGACCCATGCGTAACTTTGAATTGCAAGCAGCATTAAAAAAGAAATGTCAAAATAAGGGCTTGTTCACACAGAGTTTTCACTCCGTGTTACAAGCGCTTTGTAGATCCGTATTGGGGACCATCAATTCGTTGCAAGACGGACCCGAGCTGCGCTTTTGAAACACGCAGCGGCGCTCTCTCCTGTGAACGCCGCTGCGTCTTCCCAATAGTGAGCAGTGATACAGTCACTGCTAATTGTTAGATCCATCTTGGGGACCGACAGAGCGGACCCCAAGACGGATCTACAAAGCGCTTGTAACACGGAGTGAAAACTCATGTGTGAACAAGCCCTAAGCCGTATGAACATAACTTAAAGGGATATTTCCACAGGGCAGATCTTAAATTACTAGTGCATCTCAAAAAATTTAAATATCAATGAAAATTAAAGGGGTTCTCCAGGATTATCTTTTTATAGGGCTCACAAATGTATTATATTAAACCTTGTAATTCATACTGTCATGAGTCTACAATATATAGGTTTCTCTGTTTGACTTAAAGGGGTCGTCTCACTACATTGATTCATTTTACCTCAGTCCTGGTTTCTTGGTTTCATTTTGAATTCAGGGGCGTGTTTACTGGCTTCCACTAGGCTGCAGTAGAAGCCAGGTCTGTAGCTATAGCAACCACTGCTGGCAGCCTATAATGAAAGATTAAACAGGTCTGTAGCTATAATGACCCGAGGAGCTGATGCAGCACATACAAAAGGGGAATTTCTAGGAATAGGTAGGACACTGTTAATGGGCATATATTGCAAAGTGACTTGTTTTTGCAAGATCTTTAACATAAAAAGCAATCTGTGTAGTGAGACAAATTATTGATATCAATTATCTTTTCAGTGATATTGTAATTTTTTGAGATGCACTAGTATGTGGTTTCTGCTGCACTGCCTTTATTAATGGCAAGCTCCTTTCAATTTCCTAAGGTTTGGTTCACATATACGTCGGCGGTCTCGGGTCTCCTCCGTTCACAGAACGATGGTAAAAATAGCGCAGCAAGCGTCACTATATTTTTTTCTGTCTAAACAACGGACACCCAACAAACCCATTATA
This sequence comes from Phyllomedusa bahiana, assembly GCA_025379985.1. Lineage (NCBI taxonomy): Eukaryota > Metazoa > Chordata > Amphibia > Anura > Hylidae > Phyllomedusa > Phyllomedusa bahiana. The sequence continues at coordinate 7,341 of JAODAL010081850.1, forward strand.
ATTAATAGGGCCAATCAGGCGCCGCGGGTGTCCGTTATGAAACTGATCATGGGTCCAAAATCTGACGGCATTTTAATATTGCTGGACTGTGGTTTTTGCCGCAGATTTGTGCTAAAAACCACGGTTGGTTTATGGATTTGCAGCCGGTTCTGTACATTGACTACAGCACAGATAATTTTTTTTTCTTTTTTATTGCTATGTGGCACAGGTTACAGTCGGATTTTTGGCATATTATAAAAACTGGATCCATCGAAAATCTGACCTACGATGGCCTGAGCACCGGCAGGAACGCTTCAGCTATATGCGGCTCCTCAGGGAGCGCATATAGCTGATTGCCGAGTACAGCCGACAGTGTCCGGGAACTTCCGTGGCCCGGGCGCTGTCGGCGATCTCTTCCCTACATCACTGAGCTACGGCCAGTATTCATTCTATCACAATATCACCAGTGCCACGTTTATTACATTATAAAAAGGTCTAAACTGGACCAAAACGTTTATGTTCGAATTGGTCGCTTGATAAGATATTGTTAATACATTTTTGTAAAACTTATTCATACAGTGGAGTATGTTTGATCTTATATGCAGGTATACACTGATTGTGAATCTAGGTATCTATTTTGATACTCGGCATTTATAAATAAGAGTTAAAGGTGGAGCCGAGCAACTGATATCTATATATATCTATATATATATATATCTATATATAATATAATATTTTAATATATAATATACACACTCACACACACATATACTTATGGGGACATATAACTGCCTATGTAATTTTATTGTTATCTATTTTTATGTTTGAAACTTACAAATATTCGCGGCATTTTCCACCCTAGGCTTATACTCGAGTCAATAAGTTTTCCCGTTTTTTTTTTTTTTTTTGGTGCCGCGGCTTATACTTGAGTTTATACGGTAACTAATTTTAGCATAATTTGGTGCAGATGACACATAAACCACATTATAAGTAGACTCCAGGTAGGTTCAAAGAGTATCCATTGTGATTGCACTAATTCAGTCCCACTAGAAAACAGCAATGTAAGTTGCAGAACGCGAGCTATTATCTGTTGCAGTCACCAGTTCCAAGGTGTTGTCATAACTTAGACTCTAAATCTGAGCTCAGCAACATGATCCATTTTAAAGACTGCAGCATGGACACTTAGTACTGTATAATGTGTGGCTGAGTACGAAGTCTCTAGGGTTGGAGCATAGTTAATGCCTACCTTTGGCATAGAATACAGGATGTTAGTTGGGTTAGCAGTTCTCTTAAATACACACAAAGTTCATGCTGCAGTTGCCATTCTTTCATTCATTGCAGACCTGCTGATATGAAGTTTTAATACGGCTTCTAGTTGCAGATCATTTTCATCCTTCCCTATAATGTATGCTGGATGTGAGGTGCGTATTCCACAGCCTGTGAGGGATCGCTTTTAATTGGGCTGACAGACACTGATGCTGCGGTGTGTAATTTCCCCCTTCCCTATTAGGCTATGTTCACACGGCTTAATTGCGGGACGTAATTTCGCCCCGCAATTACGCGGTGTGTACGGGGGCGGGGGGGGAGCGGGGGAGTAAGCAGGGGCCGGCACTTCGCCGGCCCATTGACTATCACTGCTAGCGGCGCGTATACGCCGCTAGAAAGTGATAGGTGAATTATCTCCCCGCCCGGCGGATTCGCCGGGTGGGGAGAGGAGACGTAATCCATAGTTCTCTATGAGAACTGTGAATTACTGTAATGAATGGGCCGTTTTCGGCCCGTAATTGGCGCACTTTGGCGCGTAATTACGGACCGAAATACGGCCCATTTTAAGCCATGTGAACATGGCCTTAGTCTGCCATGGGTGTTATACTGATTAACCCTCATCCCCTTTAGACTGCATTGTGTTTGCTTTCCTGTGATACAGCACAGTCTGTGATCTGCCCTCCCATAAGAATTGGGTCCTTTTCCCCCCTCTTTATTTTTGAATCTGCTGAATACATATTCTCCCAGTTCCCTACTGAGAAAGTTGCTAAATTATGCATTTAGGAGGCAAATGGCCAATTTAAGCAATGTCATTGCAGGGTAGTCTTCTTTTTTTTTTTTATAGCTGTAGTCTGCCTGACTGTGGCTCTTGTGTGTAGACTGTGTCTACCTTGCAGAGAAGGCTCATTCACTTCAGTGGGGTTGATTTGCAATATTAGACTTAATCCAAACACAAGAGTAGAGCAGACTTTTTTCTAATCTCAGACAATCCTTTAATAGGATATTGAGCATCGTTTAACTCTCTTCTGACTTCCTATTGAGACAAGTCAACTAACAGCCTTGAATGGCTCCATAGGTTGGAGAGCTCCATACATCTCAAGATTGAAGAGGTTATGGGCATCTTAATGATTTTTAAAAGGAAAAATGTGAAAGGCAGTCAGTGGAGAGGGGAGTATGGTCACCAAGACGGATGTCTAATGCCAGACACTTCTACTTCAAAGGACAGACCACAGGCATCATCCGGTTGGTGTAGGGGCCACGTGAAGCCGCTAGAAGCATGTTCATACATGCTGAATACGTATACTGTTCCTGACTTGTCTGCTTTAGTAAATCCTTGTGTTTCCTGTGAAAAAAACAATTCTGTTACTTATTCTAGAGACTTATTAATGAACCTGTCAGATGGGTGTTATCAATTGGGGGAATGTCTTTTTCAAGTTTTGGCATTTTCCAATCAGGGGTAGGGACCACCCCTTTGAAAACTGGAAGGTAACCCCAGCGCTGATTCAGTAATGCTTTTTTAGAAAATTTGCAGTAAAGGGGCCATTTACACGGCACATACAAAACCGGCCGGTATTTGTCCTTTTTGGGGTGCTGTCCCCCCACGCCGCGGGGGGGACTGCGATGACGAAGAACAGCCACTCCCCCTCTCATGAGATCACAAGTCCATCCTGAAACCGCGGAAGTTGCAGTTCAATGTTTTGTCGCTGGACCGCCGGCGGGAAAACCGTCCGACGGCAACACCCAGGCATTTGGGACTGCTGACGGGTTTTCCATAGAGCAAAATTGTGCTCATTTTCGGCCGGTTTTTCAGGCGGTCTGAAAAACCGGCCGAAAACCCGTGCAGTGGGGACATGCCCCAAGGCTGGGTTCACCCAGTGGATTGTGACGTACAGTACACTTTGCAACATGTGCTCATTTCGCTGTAGAATTTGTGCCTACTTTCAACAGTGCAAACGACGCATAGTAGCCCGAGGCACATCTGTGCCTCCTATATTTTACTATGTATGCCTGAAAAGAAAAGACATGTTACTACTTTTCAGACGTGTGCTAAATAATGGTCGTAAAATATGCGGAGTATGAGTGATGTCTGACAACTGTATCATTTTGCCGCGTATTTGCACTTTAATACAGCCGAAATGCATGCCACAATTACAGTAATTCATAGCTCTTAGAGCTATGAATTACATCTCATCTCCCCCGGCGTACAATACGATCGTGTTGTACACTGGGGAGGAGAAGTGACGTCACTTCTTTGCAGCGCTTATGTGCCACCGATAATAGAAGTGAATGGGGCTGGCCGGGGGTCACTGGACAGCGTGTACTTCCAAACAGTACGCTGTATGAACATAGCCTAAATGGAAACCACAATGCAAATCTAATATTGTGCCTTTTGTGCAGCTGTCCTATACAGAACTTCTTACCACTCCTTGTAAGTTCCTAAGCAGAAAAAACGCTCTTTACACACTAAAGTGTTCCAAAACTTGTAAAAGCCCTTTATTCATTATGGAATCATGGGGGGGGAAAAGGCTAAAAACCCCTCCCTTGTAAACCCCTTTTTTATAGCACCACAGCTGGTCCCGGTGATCCCGGCCAGTGACGCCACTGTTCATTCTTCATGTGAAGCTGCAGCCGATCGCAGGCTTCATCGGTCATATGCGGAGTATCCAGCAAGAGACGGCCGCGGCCTGTAAATAGCTGCAGGGTCACGTGACGAATGAACCAGGATCAATTGCGGTTCTGGAATGAGCGGGTTTACGAGGTACTTTTTTTTTTTTTTTTAACCCCCTTTCTTTTACTTCTATTCCTCCAATTACGAACGAGATCTTTAAAGTTTTCAGACACCCCTCTAATAACATTGTCTTCCTTAAAGTCGTTGCCACACTTTCAGTGACTGTTCGAATACACTGACGGATATGACTACTAAGTAGCAGAGACTTTACTGTGTGACAGGGAAACAAATCGTAAAACTTAGTGTGGATGTAGCAAATCAAGTGCCAAACCAATAATTGGAAAAGGCTTTAACTGTCTTGTTATACGATCCATTGACAGCCTCATATCCTTAATGAGTGGGGGCATGAAATGTCTCCCATGATTGTATAGTTTATTTAATAGCATTTCTGCCTCAATAAAACTCGCTGTCAAGTACAAATTCTCATAAAGTAGACCTGTGACACCTAAGGACCACAT
>JAODAL010081851.1:0-11771 GCA_025379985.1 Phyllomedusa bahiana
TGAAAATAGTCGGGGTTTCAAACTACCTGCCTCCCCCTAATCTAACCGCCACTTGCCTGATGCCACACATCTGCTGAAAGTTTCTCCATCTGCCACCAACCATCTTTACCAGGGACTGGTATTGGCCACCCACCTCCACACTCTGTCATTGGCCACTGTCTGACCTCATGCCCCGGGCCGCCCGTGACCTCCACTCTCTGTCATTGTGCCACTCTGTGGCCCTCACTCCAGTTTTTTGCCACTTTCCAGAATGTCATTGTGCCACTGTCGACCTCATGCTGCTACTTTTGCTGCTGCCGTGACCTCCACACTGTGTCATTGTCCCACTCTGTGGCCTACTCCTGTTTTTGCCCCCTCCAGAATGTCATTGTGCCACTGTCTGACCTCATGCTGCTGCTGTGGCTGCTCCCCTTTGACCTCCACACTTTTCCCATTGTCCCACTCTGTGGCCTACCCCCTTTTTTTGCCACCTCCAGAATGTCATTGTGCCACTGTCTGACCTCATGCTGCTGCTGTGGCTGCTGCCGTGACCTACACACGTGTCATTGTCCCACTCTGTGGCCTACTCCTGTTTTTTGCCACCTCCAAATGTCATTGTGCCACTGTCTGACCTCATGCTGCTGCTGTGGGCTGCTCCCTGTGACCTACACACTGTGTCATTGTCCCACTGTCTGACCTCATGCTGCGGGCCGCCGTGACCTCCACTCTCTGTCATTGTGCCACTCTGGGCCTCCTCCAGTTTTTGCCATTTCCCAAATGTCATTGTGCCACTGTCCTGACCTCATGCTGCTACTGTGGCTGCTGCCGTAACCTCCACACTGTGTCATTTTTCAAACTCTGGGGCCTACTCCTGTTTTTGCCACCTCCAGAATGTCATTGTGCCACTGTCTGACCTCATGCTGCTGCTGTGGCTGTTTGCCGTGACCTCCACACTGTGTCATTGTCCCACTCTGTGGGCCTACTCCGGGTTTTTTGCCACCTCCAGAATGTCATTGTGCCACTGTCTGACCTCATGCTGCTGCGGGTGGCTGCTGCCGTGACCTACACACTGTTCATTGTCCACTCTGTGGCCTCCTCCTGTTTTTGCCACCTCCAGAATGTAAATGTGCCACTGTCTGACCTCATGCAGCTGCTTGTGGCTGCCTGGCCCGTGACCTGCACACTGTGTCAGTGTCCAACTCTGTGGCCTACTCCTGTTTTTTTTGCCACCTCCAGAATTTTCATTGTGCCACGGGTCTGCCCCTCATGCTGGTGCTGTGGCTGCGTCTGTGACCACCACACTGTGTCATTGTGCCACTGTCTGACCTCATGCTGCTGCTGTGGCTGCTGCCGTGACCTACACACTGTGTCATTGTCCCACTATCTGGCCTATTCCTGTTTTTGCCACCTCCAGTATGTAATTGTGCCACTGTCTGAACTCATGCTGCTGCTGCTGTGGCTGCTGCCGTGACCTCCACACTGTGTCATGTCCCACTCTTTTGCCTACTCCTGTTTTTGCCACCTCCAGAATGGTCATTGTGCCACTGTCTGACCTCATCTGCTGCTGTGGCTGCTGCTGTGACCCTCCACACTGTGTCAATGTGCCACTGTCTGACCTCATGCGCTGCTGGTGGCTGCTGCCGTGACCTACACACTGTCATTGTGCCACTGTTTGACCTCAGCTGCTGCGTGGCTGCTGCCGTGACCTACACACTGTCATTGTCCACTTTTTGACTCATGCGCTGCTGTGGCTGCTGCCGTGACCTACACACTGTGTTATTGTCCAACCCCTGTGGCCTATTCCTGTTTTTGCCACCTCCAGAAAGTCATTGTGCCACTGTCTGACCTCATGCTGATGCTGTGGCTGCTGCCGTGACCTACACACTGCCCAGTCATTGTGCCACTGTCTGACCTCATTGCTGCTGTGTGGCGCTCCCGTGACCTCCACACTGTGTCATTGTCCCACTCTGTGGCCTACTCCATTTTTGCCACCTCCAGAATGTCATTGTGCCACTGCTGACCTCATGCTGCTGCTGTGGCTGCTGCCATGACATACAAAACTGTGTCATTGTGCCACTGTCTGACCTCATGCTGCTGCTGTTGGGGGCTGCTCCCCGTGACCTACACACTGTCATTGTGCCACTGTCTGACTCATGCTGCTGCTGTGGTTGATGCCGTGACCTACACACCTGTCATTGTGCCACTGTCTGACCTCATGCTGCTGCTGTGGCTCCCTGCCGTGACCTACACACTGTGTCATTGTGCCACTGTCTGACCTCATGCTGCTGCTGTGGCTGCTGCCGTGACCTACACACGTGCCCATTGTGCCACTGTCTGACCTCATGCTGCTGCTGTGGCTGATGCCGTGACCAATACACTCTGTCATTGTCCCACTGTCGACCTCATGCTGCTGGCTGTGGCTGCTGCCGTGACCTACACACTGTGTCATTGTCCCACTCTGTGGCCTACTCCTGTTTTTGCCACCTCTAGAATGTCATTGTGCCCTGTCTGACCTCATGCTGCTGTTGATGCCGTCAACTCCACACTGTGTCATTGTGCCACTCTTTGGCCAAACCCTGTTTTTGCCACCTCCAGAATGTCATTGTGCCACTCTCTGACCTCATGCTGCTGTGGCTGCTGCCGTCACCTCCACACTCTGTCACTGATGTTGCCATCTGAGCCCTCAGCTTGTTTTTTTCCAGCTGTCGCTGCCATGACTTTATCAGGCTACATTCCCCCTTCAGTTTTTTGGTTAGTTTTGCCCTCTTAAGTGCCCAGGGAAATTTAGATTTGAAGCGATTCTAAGAGCGGCGGCAGTCATCTGCGTGTCATACTAAAACACAACATTGTATTAAGACCAAACCAAGCTCCCTCTGCATATTTAAGCATGGCAAAAATGTTCTACAGCACCCTGCAGGCTCTGTGCAAAACTGGAAATAGCTGTTTTTTAACGTGATTCGCCCGAAGTAATTCAAACTAATTTATTTTTTGCCGAGAAATTCGGCAAAGTGAACGAACCGAATATCGGGAAATTCGCCCATCTCTAATTCTTGGTTTTTAAATTAGTGTTACAAAATGTTATTATATTAATTTTTACATGAATGCATTATATCGTTTTTTCTATATGTTAATTAGAAGATTTTATCATCTACTTTTTTGAGTTAATGTTAAGATGATTGGTTTAATTGTTTAGGGTACTGCCAATTTTTGGGTTAATACATGGTCTATTTAAGTCTTTGTATGTTAGTGCATTTTTATGGAAGTCTATCATAGACGAAACATGTTGTTCCGTATGTATAATACAAACTCTTTCCTTGAAACTGACCTAGGTTTGTGCCAATATTATCTTTCATGCCTTTCCGGCTAATATAGCCCTAGCGGACTTTTGTTTTGTTTTAAACTGAGCTTACTTACTTTTTGTGATATTTTAACTTTTAAATAAAGATTGCACTTTGAGGACACTGGAACTTTTCCTTTGTTCCATGACTTACAAATACGCTTACAATGTGTAGGTATAGTGAGTGCTATAGTATGAGAACAGTAAAGGTCTGATTTGATATTTGAAGATATTGAAATTGTGACCCAGCTGGGATCTCCAAATCTTCTCGGAGATTTTTAAATGGAATCAATTTCCTGTCACCTGCTCCAACTATGTCCTGAATAGCCACGGTCTAGCGAAAAGCCTCTCTACTCCTCTCCTCAGGAGTAGAGATTTGCAAATGAAGATGCCTTTGGAGAAGCTAGTGGAAATTGAACTCTGCAGTACTTAAAGCTATGTATTGTACATTTTATGGGACCTAAAATATACCCTAGTAGCATTACAGAGTGGGCCATTTATATGGCTACACCTAAATAAAATGGGAATGGTTGGTAATATCAACTCCCTGTTTGTGGCACATTAGTACATGGAAGGGGGAAAACTTTTCAAGATGGGTGTTGACCATGGTGGCCATTTTAAAGTCGGCCATTTTGGATTCAACTTTATTCTTTCCAATGGGAAGAGGGTCATGTGACACATCAGTCTTATTGAAAATTCCAAATGGTGAAAAACAATGGTGTGCTTGGTTTTAACATAACTTTATTCTTTCATGAGTTATTTACAAGTTTATGATCACTTATAAAATGTGTTGGATTGTGTTGGATTGTCAATGTAACCCTCTTCTCCCACTCTTGACACACTGATAGCAACACTGCAGAAGAAATGCTAGCACAGGCTTCCAGTATCCATTGTTGCACATGCAGCACATCTCGTATTTTCACAGCATAGACAATTGCCTTCAGATGACGCCAAAGATAAAAGTCTAAGGGGGTCAGATCGGGAAACTTTGGTGGCCATTCAACTGGCCCACTTTCCAGGAAACAGTTAATGTAGGAATGCTCGGATCTGACACCCATAATGTGGTGATGCACCATCTTGTTGGAAAAACTCAGGGAACGTTCCATCTTCAGTGCATAAAAGGGCAACACATCATCATGTAGCAATTTCAGATATCCAGTGGCATTGAGGTTTCCATTAATGAAGAATGGCCCCACTGTCTTTGTACCCCATATACCACACCATACCATCAATTTTTGTGTCTCAACAGTCTTGGAGGGATCTATCCAATGTGGGTTAGTGTCAGACCAATAGCGGTGGTTTTGTTTTTTAACTTCACCATTCACAAAAAAGTTTGCCTCATCACTGAACATAATGTTCTGTGTAAACTGAGGGTCCTGTCCCAATTTTTGTTTTGCCCATTCTGCAAATTCAGTGCGCCGATCTGGGTCATCCTCATTGAGATGCTGCAGCAGCTGGATTTTTGCAAGGGTGCCATTTGTGAGTAGCTAATATTCGCCGAAGGGATGTTCGACGGATGCCACTCTCCAGTGACATGCGGAGATTGCTACGCTGTGGGCTCCTGCCAGGGCCAGGATGATGGGTAGGCAGAGGTGATTGATCGCCTAGGGCGCCACCTCTGCCTGTCACGTGGGGGGCGCACAGACATTACTGTATAACTGCCCTTTATTGATTGATACCTCTGCGGCTTACCAACTGCAGCGCTGTTATCGGCGGCTGCTGCTGCTCGGCCCGCCCCTTCCTCCGCTGCACGGCCCCGTCTTCTGCTGAGCACCGGCCCGCCCTTTCCTCTGCTGCGCGGCGCCATCTTCCGCTGAGCACATGACCACAGGCGTCGCGCAGCTACGTGCCTCAGTGCTGTCTGCCGGGCGCCCACATGTTTCTCCTGTGTGGCAGCGGCGGTGGACAGGCAGGTAGAGTCAGAGCAGTCAAAGACAGCCCTGGGCCCTGCTGAATGAAGCTAGGACAGCCACTGATGTTTCTTCATTTGTGACAGTTTTCTTGCGTCCACATTTTTGGCAAATTCAGCACTGAGTCTGTTTCACGAAATTTGACAAGCAGTTTGCTAACTGTAGCATGGGAGATGGGTGGTCTCATAGGATGTCTTGCATTGAAATCTGCTGCAATGACCCAGGTACTGCATTCACCAGACATCAACACTTGGGTTGTGTAGAGCTGAGAAAGAAGCTTGTGAGCAGTGCCATGATAGACCCTAATTATCCCTTTCAACGTGTGGGGTATGCAAAATCCCTTCAGTGGGGCGAGCAATCACCATTTACAGGGTTTGTGCGACAGTGAAAGCAGAAAGTTTCAGGGCAGAAATGAGAGTTGGTGAACTGGCTTGCCAGCGTATGTAGAGTCTGAACTCTGAGAGGGCTTGCCACGTCATGGTGTGTAATAGGCTTTAATAGTGCTGATTCGGACAGGGCTGATGTGTGCAGTGGATGCTTCTGTAGGAAAGAATCCAGCATGGTCCATGCTGAAAGATGGATTGGAGCTGTACCCAGGGCTTTCTGTGGTTGGAGATGGTACTTTTTGCCCATCTAGGCTGTGTAGAGCTGTAGAGCCTTAGGTAGAGTACAGCAGGAGCTCGTTCACAAAGAGGCCTTCTTCTTCAGCTTTCGATCATGCCCATAATGTCAGTTTTTTAAGCTTTTGAGGTATTAAGTAGATATGTTTGTGAACATTTTGTATGCATAACATGTACAACTTTTGTATTTGCATGTATTGCAGTTTCATAGAATCTCTGAGTTGTAGCACACAAATGTACTGGCCCTGACTACATTTGATTATGCCCCAGATTTGAAAGAGTTATGTACGAAACCAAAAGGAAATAAACATGACATCCTCAATCTATTCTGTATGCAGTGATTGTTGTCCTATGGACAGACTCTCCCACCTCAGCTGTAGATCTCTACAGTTCATCCAGAGTGATCATGAGCCTCTTGGCTGCATCGCTAATCAGTCTTCTCCTTGTTTGAGATGAAAGTTTAGAGGGACGGCCGGGTCTTGTTAGATTTGCAGAGGTATAATACTCCTTCCATTTCAATATGATCGCTTGCACAGTGCTCCTTGGGATGTTTAAAGTTTGGGAAATCTTTTTGTATCCAAATCCGGCTTTAAACTTCTCCACAACAGTATCATGGACCTGCCTGGTGTGTTCCTTGGTCTTCATGATGCTCTCTGCGCTTTAAGCGCTTTTATCATCATCAGTGATTTTGAACAACATTGACACATTCAGAGATCCTCAGTGAACTTCTGGAGTGATTTTTCTGCACTGAAAATAAAGGGGCCAAAAAATATTGCACACCCCACCTTTCAGTTTTTTATTTTTTACAAAAGTTTAAAATATCCAATGAATTTCACTCCAGTTCACAATTGTGTCCCACTTGTTGTTGATTCTTCACAAAAAAAATTAAAATTTGATATCTTTAAGTTTGAAGCCTGAAATGTGGCAAAAGGCTGAAAAGTTAAAGGGTGCCGAATACTTTCGCAGGGCACTGTATCAAAATAATATCTACATTATGGCCAGAACCAAAAGTTTCAAGGCAGGATATTGCACACAGCATCATAATACTATTGCAGGCTTATTTTTTTTACATAGTGAATATTACACACATGCATTCACACATACATGCCCACATACATTCAGTCATATACATGATGTAAAAACATTCATCACATGAGGCCATCTTTTTCAATGATCTTTAGTGCAGATCTAGTGCTCACAGGTTAACAATAGGCAATTTTTATGATGAAGAGGGGTCAGTGTGAAAGTCTAGCCATTACAATTTGGTCCCTGACAAAGTTGCTTAGATCCTCATGGTTCCCATTTTACCTGCTTCTAACAAATTATCGTAAAGACGTGACTGCTAGCTGGCTTAGATAATCCAAGATACACACTTCATCTGTGATATTTATTTTTTGTATCACTATAGGTTTTTTATACAATACATGGAGAGACCTGTCTTAATATACCTGTGTTATATACCAAACAGCTGGACTATTAAAACCACTTACTGATGACTAGTGTTGAGCGATTGCGTTGGCTATCACAGACCATTCACTATCCCTGTCTTGTACCACAGCCTGACCCTTAAACCTGCATCACCCACAAATTAAAAAGTGCCAGAAGGCAGTATGATTTGAACCATATTTACTTTTAAATGGAAAATTTAATATCCCTGTCCCCGGAACCGCATGGCCCCAAAACCCGCTGACCCCCCGATTTAAAAAATACCCCAAAAATGAGTTTTCAAAAAAACCATTTAGTTTTTACTGGACATTGATATACCTTCCCCGGACCGCAGTATGCCATTTAAAACCCGTCTGACCCCCAAATTAAAAATGCCGGGGAAAAGGATCTTTATGTCTGTATCTTTATGTTTTGTATAATAAAAGGTTTTTTTTTGCACCTTTTAATTTACCCCGTGGTGACTAAGAATTGTGTTTTAAGATTTACGTGGGAAACTGCGTCAATGAACAAAAGGGATGCGCAAAAGTAAAAAAAACACCATCGTTAAGTTTTTCGTATAAAACCGGTATTATTTGCACCTTTCAATTTACCCTTGGTACTATGAATTGCTGTTTTAAGACTTACGTGGATGCTGCGTCAAAGAACAATGCTGGGGGTGCAAAAGTAAAAAAACGTAACTGTTTTATGTTTTTAAAATAAACGGGATTTTTTGCCCTTTCAAATTTACCTGTGGTGAATATAGAATTGCTGTTTTTAAAGATTTCGTAGATGCTGCGCAATGAAAAAATTTCTGGGTGGCAAAATCAAAAAACCGTAACTGTTATTTTGGTAAATAAACGATATTTTTGCACCTTTTAATTACCTGTGGGAAATATAGAATTGCTGTTTTAAGTTTTTCGTAATGCTGCGTCAAGAACAAAGCTGGGTGCGCAAAAGTCAAAAAACACGTAACGTTTGTTTTGGTATAATAAAAATATTTATTTTTCACCTTTCAATTCACTGTGGGAATATAAAAATTTCTGTTTTAAGATTTCGTGGATGCTGCGTCAATGAACAAAGCTGGGTGCGCAAAAAGTCAAAAAACACTAACGTGATGTTTTCGTACGATACACGGTATTTTTGGCAACAACAAATCTGGTGCATGACTACAAGATTGCTGTATTGGAATTTAACTGCAAGGTGGATATATCAACATTCACAGGTGTAATGGTAAAATTGAAAATGAACACCTATCTGAAATGTATACTGATAATAAAGTGGAGTTTTGCAGCTAACAAGAGACCTGCAGTTACTAGAAATGATGTATCCAATATAAGTTCAGGCTGCCCAATATCCAGGAAATATTTCAATAGCAAACTGTTAATAATAAAGATATTCCCTACAATGTCTACACTAAGTCTTGGTGAACTTTATCCAGTGTTCTTTATAGATAGAGCTTGTCTGTGTTCGCCCGCGGGCACCCCCCCCCCCTCGCTCCCCCGCCGTGATTTACAGCGGTAGATGCTGCTTTAAAATTCTCTAGCTAACTACATAAAATCTTCAAATCTCTTAATCTAACTAAATTGGAAGGATCACAGCTAATGTAGAGGTTTCTCTGTGCAGAAATAGACTAATTTCGTGAGCTGTTTGGCCACAGGCAGAGCGCAGGTCCTATCCCTATGAGATGCTGAGAGACACTGAGGCTGAAACAGGAAACGCTGTTCTATGTAAAACGAGGTCGTGATTTTTCCAGCCAATCGCAACCATACACATCCCAGTCATGACGTCGCACACACATCTCCCCCTTTCTCTATTCTGTAATTTGATTTTGCGCCGCCAAAATTAAACAGGAAGCGCCAAAAAAGGGCGCGATCTTAATAGATGATGCTCAGATTTTAACCTTAATTATCGCATGATCTGGAAATTTCGATCACCATAAAAACCTTGCCGATTTCAACTTTGTCGATAAAAATCGCTCAATACTACTGATGACCAATTTCAAGTGATTGGGCTTTATGAGACACCAAGTAAACAATTATTAGGGTATGTTCACATGACGTGTTTGATACGCTTATAGATGCGTGTTTGGATCTGTGTTACGGATCCTAAACAAACACGCATTTAACAACGTGCTGTGTGATTTTACATTGCTTTCAATGTAAAACAAGCATCGATGTTCAGACATGTCTTTTTGATGCGTCTTTGCGATCCATTCAAAGAATTGACATGTCAATTCTTGATCCTATTGGGACGCAGCGGGCCCACCCTATTTAAAACTATGGGGTTGCGTTCCTGCTATGCAGAAAACACATCTAAACACATACCTGCATGTTGGATGTTATTTATGCAATGCAGCAAGTTGAAAATAGATAATTCTAGGGATGTGAGCAACTTTATTAAGAATCGAATTGTAATAAATAGCCAACTTGTTTAGAACATCTTCAATGAGGCAAATTGTGTGAGGTTTTCTTAGCATATTGTGATTAGAACCAACCAAAGAGGGGTAAAGGGAAATATGGTCATATTTAGAGATGGGTAAATTGATTCTAACAAAGTGGACTTTGTTTAGAATTTCATGAAAACTTCGGTTCTGCACGAAATAGAAGTTTTGGGGTAATTCGGCGAACGAAGTGTGTTTTGTATTGCTAAATGGCCGCAAGCACAATGGCGTGACATGGGGAAGAGAACTCTGGAAGGAAGAAAGGAAGACCCTAAATGACATGTGCAGACATCAAGCCAATCAGAGACCGCCGGGCTTCTGTGACGTCACAGCACTATAAGCATGGACGCCATGCTCGTTCCTCTCATTGCTCTCATTGTGCCCTGACATAAGCGGTTGCTGCAGCAGCAAAGATCTCACACAAAGGAAATAGCTTTTACAGCGATTTGGGGGAGGATGGAGGGTCACTGCTTTTTTTCAGAGCCTGCTCCTCTTCCGTTATCATTTTGATTAGTTTGTGGGGTATTGTAATTCAAGTCCAGGGTGGGTCTGATTCTGCCCCATATACATTTTAATTCCATCTGGTCATTTCTGGAGCGCAATTTATATTCAAGGGTTAAATAAGTGTGTTTGTATTTTATATTCCGTAAAATATACAGTGTTTTTAAATGCCAAAGACGAGTACATTTTTCATGGTGATTTCTGGAGCGCAATTTATATTCAAGGGTTAAGGAAGCGTGTTTGTGCTTTTATATTGAGTAAAATTTTAAACACCACATACGAGAAATTTTTCCTGGTCATTTCTGGAGCGCAATTAATATCCAAGGGTTACCCAATCCTGTTAGTGGGTTCATTTGGAGTCAAATACAGGGTGTGTATTTATCATATACAGATATCTTCATTAAACAGAGTCGGTATATTTTAGAACAAACAGTATGTCAGACAGAGAGGTGGCAGGCTCTTCACATGTGAGAGGCAGTGTCGCAAACATTCCTGGAGCAGGCACAGGTCACAGCACAGTAAGGGTACGTCGCAGCAGGGGTGAATCCGTGAGGCCAGAACTGCCGGTGTCATCTAGTTTGCCGTGTGTTGACCAGCAACTCAAGAGTTCTTGATTGGTTGAGTAGGTCATCCACTTCCTCCCAGATGACATCTGACAACTCCAGCCAAGACTCGGTGGGAACGTCAGACAAAACCCTTATTTGGCATGGCCCGGGAGCAGGTCAGCAGCCCTCACCTGTCCTCAACCCGCCTCTATCCCATCCGCTTCACTCAGCCAGAGATCTACTATGTGGTCTGGGCTCAGCGCCACTATACAGAGAGGATGAACAATTTGAGGAAAGTCAGCATCTTCTTGGCAGCGAAGAAGTGGGGCCAACATCCCCTGCTTCTTGCAGTAGGCGGCAAAGTATGGATGTGGAGAGTGGCATGGAAGGTCGTGTTGTGATGTGTCAGCCTCTGCATACCAAGACCGTTGAGGAGGACAGCAATGATGATCCAACAATAATCGATGATGATGTAGGCGACTGCACTTGGAGCCAGGTGAAGCAAGGGCTTCATCATCGTCAGGAGTATTGATGAGCGATTACGTCGACTATCATCATCGGGTCGATAGTCGATATCGTCAATTATCATGACGATATCCGATAGTCGATAATAGACTATCGCCGATGACCATTAAAGTCTATGGGAGAGGAACAACACCTTCATTCTTACACCCAAACAGGGCAAGAGAAGCTGGAATTAACATCCACAACAGGAAACTGGATACGTGCTACATCTTAGACAACACACTTAGGTTATAAAAGCCACAGAAAAAAAAGTCACAGACCATTCACTATCCCTGTCTTGTCCACAGCATGACCTTTAAACCTGCATGACCCATAAATTAAAAAGTGCCAGAAGGCAGTATTATTTGAACCAACATTTTACTTGACTGACATTGAAACCCTTCCTGAACGCGCATGACCCCCAAAACCCGCATGACCCCCAGATTTAAAAAAATGCCAAAAAGGTCTTTCAACCACCATTTTTTGGGTGGAACCCACCACGTCTTTTTT
>JAODAL010081852.1:0-11771 GCA_025379985.1 Phyllomedusa bahiana
TAACCCCCGGATGTTAAAATTTCGCAAAAAAAATTTTAGCAGCCAAAAAGAAGTGGTTTTGGGATTGTTAAAAAACGCTGTTTCTTTAAAAGAATACAACAGGAACAGGCTTAGATCCCCCTTGGATAAATTAATGTCTGTGGCAGATTTTCATTAAAAATGTATATGCAGCTGCATTGGGGCACACTGGATTCATATCCAAAACCCCCCAAAATCAGAAATAGAAAAAAAAAAAAAAAAAAAAAAAAAAAAAAAAAAAAAAAAAAAAAAAAAAAAAAAAAATTAAGAGAAGCAGTCCCCTTTAGACAAACTTTAGACCCCCCAAAAAAAATTTCTTATAAAAATCAGTTCCCCTTTGTTTAAGGTTTTCAAAAAAGCAGCCCCTGGCAGCCAAAATTCCCCTTCAGAAAGGAGAGGAGTTTTGAGCTTCCCCTTCGCGCCCGGCCTTTTTATAGTGGGGGTGACGTTTACAGAATCCCGCCCCCCTCTGATTGGGGTTTTTTATTTCCGGAAAATGCTTTCAGGCTATGCCCTTCTTCCCCCTAGAGTTCTTTGCCCCCTTGGGAAAGCCTTTCTCGCAGCCATTTTTATCAATAAAAGCACCCTCGTTCAGGGGAATTTTCCCCAACCTTTGACTTTGTTTTTGAACCGGGAAGGGGTTTTCCCGAAATTCTAAAAGAATTCCACTTCTTTGAATTTAATTGCCCATCTTTTAAAAGTGAGGTACAAACATTTCTGTACTGCTCTTACATGTTTTAGTGAAGTAAATGCAGTTTATTTTTAACTATTTTCTGCCCCTCTACAGTACTTTCTGTCCCTTTAAAGTCCCGAACCGGGTTCTTTCATGTATTTAAACAGGTGCATGGGAGTGATTGGTGGTCTATAGTAAACTCTGTACCTAAAAATGTTGGGATTCATCTCTTGTACTGCCCTTTCCCCTGTTTTAAATGAGGTTTAATGGGTTTTGTTTGGCAGTCTATAGCGCCTTTCTATTTGGGACAGTTGGGAATTCCAAAGTAAGAAATGCTCTTAAAAGGGATTTGGTGAAAATTTTAAACAGGGAATGAAGGTTTTAGTAGCTGCCTCTACAGTTTCAGTGCGGTTTAAATTTTTGGCCCGTTAAATGGTTTTTCAATGTAAATTTTTGAGATGCATGCAGTGGTTTTTCAGGGGGGTTGTAGGGTCCCAAAACATTTCCAGGGGGTCCCGGGGCCCCTTAAATTTTTTGGGGTATGGCTGGGTGGAAAACGCCCTCAAGCCCCTTTTTGAAATGGGGATTTTTTATTTTTTTCAAGAAAAAACTTTTGTTCCTTTTACTAAATTTTTTGCATAGTCCCCCATAGATCCTGTCCTTCCCCCCCACGTCCTGTTTCAATGAAAATCAAGCCCGGGCAAATTTTTCATTTCAAAAAAACCCCTCTCCCCCCATATTTTTTAATGAAAACCCCCAAATTTCCCGACCAAAAACCCTACAACGAAACATGGGGGCAAATTTACCAGACAAATCAATTTCTACAAAAAAAAACTACAACCCAAAACCCCCCAAATATTTTCTACTTAAGGGGTTTAAATAAACCCCAGACCCTGACCAAACCTTGGGGTATCAGCTATACACAAAATCGAAGGGCAATACCACCGCCCTACGTGACCTTTGATTGGGAGATACTATTGTTCGTAGGTCCCTCAAAAAATAAGTGATTACACTGCGTTACATTTTGGGGACTTACTGTACCCGGAATGGGCTTGAAAGGTTGGTTTTTTTTTCCCCCTTTTTCTTTTCCATCTGTCCCGACCCATGCGTCTTCTCCCAGCGCGACTCTTTTACCCGAAAAAATTTTTTCAAAACAAACATCTAACTCCTAAATTTATCAGGGATTTCCTTTCCAATTTCCTATCTCTATACAAACCCCAGGGCCGCCATTAGGGGGGTACAGGGGAGTACCCCCCTTTTGGGGGGCCCCAGCAGTTGAGAAACAGGGGGCCCGCCCCCAAAAAAGCAGGTTAAACCCCCCCCTTGCTTCATATTAATAGTACAGAGAAAGGCCTATGGCGGTTTTTCCCGGAAACCCTGATGAAATGCGGCGCTGCGGGGCTTGTGTAGGGGTGGGGGGCCCGGCGACGGTGAGGGGGGCCCCCCGCTGCGTTTCCGGTTTACAGCTGCGCTTGATTACATCACGCACTCGCTGTGACCGGAGAGGGTGGGCCCCCCCTTTCTCCCGTGGGGAGGGGGGGCCCCCCGCGGCTTGCGTCTGTGAAGGGGGGCCCGGGGCTATTTACTTACAGCTCAAAGCCTCTGTCACCTCCCTTCCCCGCTTTTCCTGTGATTAGAGTCCCGGGCCCCCCCCCTCCTGCCTGTGGGGGGGGTTTCAATGACTCCTGCCGGGGGAGAGGGAGGATTTGGGCCCCTGCGATCACACAAGACGCTTTTGGGGGAAAAAGGAAGGAAGTTTAAAAAAGCACGCTGTGCAAACTTTTTGAAAAGGGGCGTTGGGCCCGCTCTTTTGAGGTAATGTGGGGGGCCCCAGTAAAAGCCCCCCCCCGCCCAGCGAAACCCCCCCCCGAGGCTGGAAAGGGTTGTGTGTGTGAGGGTGGGGGGTCTGTGTGTGGGGTGACAATGGGTTTGGGCGTAGGTGTGAAAAGGGGGCTGGGGGTTTGGGGGGGGGTTTGTGTTTTAGAGAGGAGGGGGGGGCTGTACGTGGTTTTTGAGAGAGGGTGGGGGGGGGGAGGCTGGGGTGGTGTGTGAGGTTGGGTGTGTGTGGTGGAGGTGGGGTGGGGTGGCTGTGTGGGTGTGAGAGAGGGTGGGGGAGGCTGTGTGTGTGTGAGAGAGGCTGGGGGCGGGGAGGCTGGGGGTGTGTGTGAGAGGGGGTGGGGGGGGGGAGGCTGTGTGTGTGTGAGAGAGACTGGGGGAGGTGATTGTGCGTGAGAGAGCTGGGGGGGGGGGGCTTGTGGTGTTTTAAGAGGGGTTGGGGGGGGGCTGTTGGGGGTGTGAGAGAGGCTTTGGGGGTGGAGGGTGTGGGGTTTTGAGGGAGGGCTGGGGGTGGGGAGAGGGGTGTGTGGGGGTTTAGGGCTGGGGGGGTAGGGGCGTGTTTGTGAAAAGGGCTGGGGGGGGGGGGCTGTATGTGGGGTTTTAGAGAGGCTGGGGGGGGCCCGTAAGTGTGTGAGGAGGTTGGGGGGGGGGAGGCTGGTGTGTGCGTGGTGAGGGGGCTGGGGGAGGCTGTTTTGGGGTGTGAGAGGCTGGGGGAGGGTGGGGGTGTGAGAGGCTGGGGGGGTGTGTGGTGGGTTTAAGAAAGGGGGGGGCGGCTTGGGGTGGTGAGGGGGGAGGGGGGCTGGGGGGGGGGAGGCTTTGTGTGAGAGGCTCGGGGGGGGGAGGCTTTATGTGTGTGAGAGAAAGGGTGTGGGGGGGCTGTGTTTTGTTGAGAGAAAGGGTGGGGGGTGGGGGGCTGAGTGGTGTGGGATGATGGGGTGGGGGAGGGTGGGGTGTGAGAGGCTGGGGGGGGGGGGAGGGTGGGGTTTTGAGAGAGGGGGGGGTGGGCAGGCTGTGTGGTTTTTGATGGTGGGGGGGGCGGGGTGTGTGAGAGGCTGGGGGGGCTGTGTGTGTGTGAGAGAGGGGCTGGGGAGGCTGTCGTGTGGAGAGGGTGGGGGTGGGGAGGCTGTGTGTGTGTGAGAGGCTGGAGGGGGCTTTTGGTTTTGTGGGGAGGTGGGGGTTTGGGGAGGCTGGTGTGTGAGGGGAGGTGGGGGGGGAGGGTGTGGTGTGAGGCTGGGGAGGGGTGGGGTAAAGAGGCTGGGGGGGGGGGAGCTGTGTGTGGAAAAGGTTTGGGGGGGGGAGGGGGGGTGTGTTTTGGAAAAGGCTTTGGGGGAAAGGGGGGCTGTGTGGGTGAGGCGGGGGGGGGCTGGGGTTTTAGAGGGGGGGGGCCCGGTGTGAGATGCTTGGGGATCTGGGGTGTGGAGGCTGTGGGGGGGAGCTGTTTGGGCTGGGGGAGGGGGGCTATGTGTGTAATCGGGGGGGCTGTGTGTGAGAGCTGGGGGAGGCTTGTTGGGGGGGTGGGGAGGTGGTGTGTGAGAGGCGGGGTGGGGAGGCTGGGTGTGTGTGGGCCTGGGATGGGCTGGGTTTGTGTTTAGGAGGCTGTGTGTAGAAGGTGGGGGGGGGGAGGCTGTGTTTTTGGTGAGAGGCTGGGGGGGGGAGTTTTACCGCCCCCTTGCTTCATATTAATTGTAAGGAAAAGGGTTTTGGCCTTTTTTCTGTCCCCTGAAGTGCGGCCGCGCCGCTGGGGTATGGCTTTGGGGGGGGGGGACGTGGGGGGGGCCCGCGTGCGGGGTTCCCGGTTTACAGCTGTGCTTGATGACATGCACGCACTGCGCTGTGACCGGGAGCAACTGGGCCCCCCTCTTTTCCCCGTGTGAGGAGGGGGCCGCGCGGCTCTGCGTCTGTGAAGGGGCCCGGGGCTATTTAATTACAGCTACAACCGCCTCTGTAACCTTCCAGGGGTCCCCCTGTGGGTTAGAGTCGGCCCCGCCCCTCTCTGTGTTTGGGGGGGGGGGTTTTAAAGACTCCTGCCCGGGGAGGGAGGAGTTTGGGCCCCACTGCGGTTTACACAAGACGGGGAAAAAGGAAGGAAAGGGATTTGAGCGACGCGGGTGCAAACTGTTTTGAAAAAGGGGCCCCCTGCTCATACTGAGGTTTAAAGTGGGGCCCCCCCGTAAAAACCCCCCCAGCCCCAGCGGGCCCCCCTCGAGGCTTTGGTGGCTCGTGTTGTGTGAGGGGGGGGGGTCTTTTGTGGTGTGACACTGGGATGGGCTTATTGTGTTTGAGAGGGGGCTGGGGGGGGAGTTGTATGTGTTGTGAAGAGGGGGGGGGCTGTATGGTTGGAGAGAGGGTGGGGGGGGGGAGGCTGTTTTGTGTGTTTGAGAGAGGGGGTGTTGTGTGAGAAGGTGGGGGGTGGGGGAGGCTGGTGGGGTTTTGTGAGAGAGGTGGGGGGGCCCGTGTGGGGTGTGAAAGGGGGCTGGGGGCGGGGGGGTTGGGGTGTGGAGAGAGGTGGGGGTGGGGAGGCTGTATGGGGTTTTTGGGGAGAGAGACTGGGGGAGGCTTTTAAAGTGTTTTGGAAGGGCGGGGGTGGGGTGGCCCGGTGGGGTTTGTGGAGAGCGGGGGGAGGCTTTTGTTTGTGAAGAAAGGGTGGGGGGGGGAGGGTGGTGTGTGTGTGAGAGAGGCTTTGGGTGGGGAGGCTGTTTTTTGGGGGAGGGTTTTGGGGGGTAGGAGGTGTGTTGTGGGGAGGCTGGGGTGGGGGAGGCTGTATGTGTGGGAGAGAGGGTGGGGGGGGCTGTATGGGTGTGAGAGAGGGGGGTTGGGGGTGGGGGGCTGTGTGGGGCGGTGAGAGAGGGGGGGGAGGGTGTGTGTGTGTTTAGGGTGGGGGGGCTGTGGGGGTGTTTAGAGGCTTGGGGGGGGCTGTTTTGTGTGTGTGGGAGAGGGTGGGGGGGGCGTGTGTGTGGTGGGGAGAGGTGGGGGGGGGGGAGGCTGGTGGGGTGGGAGAGGGCTGGGGGTGGGGAGGCTGATGTGTGTGAGAGAGGCGTGGGGGGCCTGTGTGTGTGAGAGAGGCTGGGGGTGGGGAAAGGGTGTGTTTTTGAGAGGGCTGGGGGGGGGAGGCTGTGTGGAGGGTGGGGGTGGGGGAAATGTGTGTGGGGTTTGGGGAGGCTGGGGGGGGCCCCTGTGTGTGGTGAAGGCTGGGGAGGCTGTGTGTTGTGAGAGGGTGGGGAGGCGGGGTGGTGTGGGGAGAGAGGCTGGGGGAGGCGTCTGTGTGGAGAAAAGAGGCTGGGGGGGGGGAGGCTTTTGGGTGGTGAGAGGCCCGGAGGGGCTGGTTTTGTTGTGTGAGAGGGTGGGGGGGGGGGGAGGCTGGGGGTTTTGGGGTGAGAAAAGGCTGGGGGGGGCGTGGGTTGGGGAGGCCCGGGGGGGCTGTGTGTATGAGGCTGGGGGAGGGGGGGCCCGGGGGTGTTTTGAGAGGCTGGGGGGGGGAGGCTGTGTGTGTGAGAGGCTGGGGGTGAGGGGGGGCTGTGTGTGTGAGGATGGGGGGAGTGTTTCTGTGAGGGTGGGGGGGCTGTGTGTGAGATGTGGGGGGAAAGGGTGGGGTGAGAGGCTGTGGGGGGGGGCTGTGGTGGTTTAGGCTTGTGTGTGAGGGTGTGTGAGGCTGGGGGAGGGGAGGTATGTTTTGTGAAATCTGGGGGAGGGGTGTTTGTGAGAGGTGGGGGGGCTGTGTGTGAGGTTTTGGGGGGGGCTGTGTGTGTGAGACGGGTGTGTGTGGGGGGCTGTGTGTGTGGGGACCTGGGGGTGGGCTGTGTGTGTATGTTTGGGGAGGCGTGTTTTGGGAGGCTGGGGTGGGGGGGTGTGTGTGTTTTTGGGGGCTGTGGGGGGCTGTGTGGAAAAGGGTGGGGAGGCGTGTGTGTGTGTGAGGGCTGGGGAAGGGGGGCTTTGTGTGAGAGGCGTGGGTGTGTGGAGAGGGGCCCGGGGGAGGCTGTGTGTGTGGTGGGAGGCTGGGGGAGGCTGTGGTTGTGTGAGAGGCTGGGGGGAGGCTGTGTGTGGGAGGCTGGGGGGGACTGTGTGTGAGTGGGGGTGGGGCGATGGGATTGACAGAGGGTGGGGTTAATGTGGGGGCGGGGTGATGGGATTGACAGAGGGTGGGGTTGTGAGGGGAGGCGTGGGTGGCAGAGGAGGGGTTGACGGGCGGGGGGCGATGGGGTTGGCAGAGGGTGGGGTTGATGCGGGGGTGGGGTTGACGTGAGGGGGGGGGGCCCAGATGCTTCACCTGTATGGGGCCCTGAAATTTCTGATGGCAGCCCTGCAAACACCCCATCTATACAGTAGTGCCCCAAATGGTAATAATTACCCCCTTGTGTCCCAAATGGCTATGGGGCTTCCATTTGTGCACCAGGTTTTAGTCTTGTATTGTATACCAATATAAGAAGTAGTTAAATTCCCTAAGACAGTATGTGGGTACACCCCCAATCTAGGTACGCAGTCCTCAGTTAGGTAGGTAAAGTTACAGGTCCCCCAATAGATAGGTATCTTGGTCCTCTATTTAGAAAGGTAGTTATATAGGCCCCAGAATGAAATAAGTAGAAATTTTGATCCTATTTTTGCAGTTTTAAAAGGCCCCCGTAGGAGTTTAAAAGCCCCCTGTAGGTAAATATTTGACTGTAACCCGGGAGTGCCCCCTGTAGCAGATTGCTGCCCCTCTCCGGTTATTAGCCCCCCTAGCCGTAAATGCCCCCTGTCCAGGTTATGCCCCCCTTTGCCTTAATTGCCCCCCTTTTGCCCGTTTACTGCCCCCCTTTTGAAGGTAAAAGCCCCCCTTTTCAGTAATTGCCCCACAGAAAGGGATATGCCCCCCTAGCCAGGAATATGCCCCTAGCCGGTAATAGGCCCCCATAGAGGTAAATGCCCCCTAGCCGGTAAAGCCCCCCTAGAGGTAAAATTTCCCCCTAGCCCAAATAATAGCCCCATAGCAAAAATGGGCCATAAGCCAGAATATGCCCCAAGCCCAAAAGGTATATGCCCCATCGCCAGTAAAATGCCCCCCCGCCAGGGAAAATTTTCCCCCTAGCAGTAAAAGGCCCCCTTTAAGCGGTTTTTAAAATGCCCCATAGCCGGTAAAATCCTCCATGTCATAATATACCCCTAGCCCGGGGAATATGCCCCCATAGTCGTAATATGCCCCCTGCCGTAATAGCCCCCCCAGTAGGGAATATGCCCCCTAGCCAGTATTGCCCCCACAGCCAGGTAATTCCCCATAGCCAGTAATATGCCCCCCTTACCCAGTAATATGCCCCCATAGCCAGTAATATACCCCCATAGCCAGTAATATGCCCCCCTTAGCCAGTAATATGCCCCCATAGCCAGTAATATGCCCCCATAGCCAGTAATATGCCCCATCACCAGTAATATGCCCCCATGAGACCAGTATATTACACCGCATAGCGCAGTGAATATGTCTCCGAAGCTATTAATATGCCCCCCATAGCCAGCTAATATGCCCCCCTAGCCAGTAATATGCCCCCCATACCAATAATAAGGACCCCATAGCCGAGTAAAAGCCCCCAACGCCAGTATATCCTCCCCCCATTAGCCGTAATAATGCCCTCTTAGCACAAAATGCCTCATTAGCCAGTAATATGCCCCCATAGCCAGTAATATGCCCCCCATAGCCAGTAATATGCCCCTATCACCAGTAATATGCCCCCATAGATAGTAATATGCCCCCCTTAGCCAGTAATATGCCCGCCATCGCCAGTAATATGCCCCCCTAGCCAGTAATATGCCCTCATAGCCAATAATATGCCCCCATCACCAGTAATATGTCCTCATTGCCAGTAATATGCCCCCCATTGCCACTAACATGCCCCCATCACCAGTAATATGCCCACCTAGCCAGTAATATGCCCCCATAGCCAGTAATATGCCCCCATCGCCAGTAATATGCCCCCCATCGCCAGTAATATGCCCCCCATCACCAGTAATATGCCCCCATCGCCAGTAATATGCCCCCATTGCCAGTAATATACCCCCATAGCCAGTAATATGCCCCCATAGCCAGTAATATGCCCCCCCATAGCCAATAATATGCCCCATCAACTCAGTAATATTGCCTCCATCGCCAGTTATAATATGCCCCCACATTCCATAATAAGCGAACTGCAAACACCATCGCCAGTAATATGCCCCCCTAGCCAGTAATATACCCCCATAGCCAGTAATATGCCCCCCTTAGCCAGTAATATGCCCCCCTTAGCCAGTAATATGCCCCCATAACTCAAGCAGTAATATGCCCATCACCATAACTATGCCCCCCAATAGCCACTAATATTCCCCCATCACGCCCAGTAATAAATGCTCCCATAGCCAGAATATACCCCCATAAAGCAAGTAATATGCCCCCCCCTTAGCCAGTAATATGCCCCCATAGCCAGTAATATACCCCCATAGCCAGTAATATGCCCCCCATAGCCAGTAATATGCCCCATCACCAGTAATATGCCCCCATCGCCAGTAATATGCCCCTCTTAGCCAATAATATGCCCACATCACCAGTAATATGCCCCCATAGCCAGTAATATACCCCCCATAGCCAGTAATATGCCCCCATAGCCAGTAATATACCCCCCATCGCCAGTAATATGCCCCCCTTAGCTAGTAATATGCTCCCCATCAGCCATAACAATGACATGCCCCCATAGCCAGTAAGTTCATGCCCCCCAAAGCCAATAATATCCCCCATCGCCATTTTTGTTGTAAATGCCCCCCATCGCCATAAAGATGCCCCCCAAATACCAGTATAATGGCCCCATAGCCAGTAATATGCCCCATTAGCCAGTAATATGGCACCCTTTATTAGCCATAATATAAACCCCCATCGCCAATAAATATGTGCCCCCATAGCCAGTAATATGCCCCCATAGCCAGTAATATACCCCCCATAGCCAGTAATATGCCCCCATAGCCAGTAATATGCCCCCCATAGCCAGTAATATGCCCTCTTAGCCAGTAATATTCCCCCATCACCAGTAATAAGCCCCCTTTAGCCAGTAATATACCCCATCGCCAATAATATGCCCCCATAGCCAGTAATATGCCCCCATCGCCAGTAATATGCCCCCCATAGCCAGTAATATGCCCCTATCGCCATATATGCCCCCACTCAGTGATATGCGCCCATCGCCATTATTATTCCCCCATAGCCAGTAATATGCCCCATAGCCAGTAATAGCCAGTAATATGCCCCCCTTAGCCTTTAAAATGCCCATAGCCATGTAATAGTGCCCCATAGCCAATAATATGCCCCCATCACCAGTAATATGCCCCCATAGCCAGTAATATACCTCCCATAGCCAGTAATATGTCTCCCTTAGCTAGTAATATGCCCCCCATAGCCAGTAATATGCCCCCATAGCCAGTAATATGCCCCCCATAGCCAATAATATGCCCCCATCGCCAGTAATATGCCCCCATCGCCAGTAATATGCCCCCCATAGCCAGTAATATGCCCTCTTAGCCAGTAATATGCCCCCATCGCCAATAATATGCCCCCATAGCCAGTAATATGCCCCCATAGCCAGTAATATGCCCCCCATAGCCAGTAATATGCCCCCATAGCCAGTAATATGCCCCCATAGCCAGTAATATGCCCCATAGCCAGTAATATGCCCTCTTAGCCAGTAATATGCCCTCTTAGTCAGTATTATGCCCCCATAGCCAGTAATATGCTCCCATAGCCAGTAATATGCCCTCTTAGTCAGTAAATAGCCAGTAATATGCCCTCTTAGTCAGTAATATGCCCCCATCGTGAGTAATATGCCCCCCTACCTAATAAAAATAAAATAAAAAAAACTACTCACCTCAGCACAGTCCGCGCGTCCTGCAGCTTGAGAATGGTGTAAGCGGTGTGATGTCATCACGCCGCTTACCCTATCATGCAGGGCCCGGGATCTCCTGAGCCGCGCAGAGGCTGCTGGCTTAGCAGATCCCAGCTTCGCAGGGGGGTGATGAAAGTGATGCATCACGCCCCTGCGACGCTGCTTGTATGTACAGAGCTTCCACGTATAAGGAAAAAACAGGACGGTAACGATCGGCCTTTCCCCGGCTCTGACTGCAGGGGCCCGCGTGACACGGCTGTCATCAGAGATCGCCCCTGTGCCTCCCGGGGACGCTCCAGGCCCACGCAGCGGCCGGGACCCGAAAGATTCGGGGCAAAAGGTAGTTTTATCCAGCGCTCGTCCCCGAATAAATCGCCTAGCGACCCCCCCGGGTGGGTGCAGACACACACACAGAGAAATGTATTTTGGTAAAAAAATCCCTACTTTACTGAAGAAAATTTAACTTCTAAGCGGTAAAAAACAAAGTCCCAGTTTTACAAACAATTCTCCCAACCACAGGGAAATGCCCACAGAAGATGAGGGGGGTACCTCCTTACCATAGCAGCAATATGTTGTACCGTTGAGAGTAATCT
The DNA here is from genome assembly GCA_025379985.1 of Phyllomedusa bahiana. NCBI lineage: Eukaryota > Metazoa > Chordata > Amphibia > Anura > Hylidae > Phyllomedusa > Phyllomedusa bahiana. Next base: position 10,989 of record JAODAL010081852.1, read on the forward strand.
CTGAACCCCCCCTTTTAACTGACTTGAAGGATCCCGGATGATGGCGCCTAATCCTATTGCGGGTTTTGTGGTAAGTTTTTGGGGATCTTGGACTCCTACTAAACTCCCTATATTGTTTGGACCTTTAAATGGTCACACACGGGCAGTTACTTCTTTCAAGCTCCCCCTGAAATGCAAGTTTCAAACCCATCTCCCTCACCCTTCCACTACTCACTCCCTAACACCCCAACTGCCACCCTTTGCCTTCAACTGCCTCCAACTGCCAGACGGGTGTAAATCCCCCACTCCCTTTCCCAAACATGAACTTGTGTTGAAACACTTGGGTTTTAGGGCAAAATTTTTTGGGGGAAACCCCCCAAATTTTCCCCAAAAATAAAAAAAAACCATAAAAACATAATTTACAAAAATTCCCAAAAAACTTTCCCGCTCCCAACCCACCCTTTTTTTAAATTTTCCCCCCAAAAATTGGAAAATTTCTCTTGTTTGCCCTTGTTTCCCCAGTCAATTTCGTGTTACTTTGCATTTGTTTTTCCCGTCCCAGGCCTTTTAAAAAACTCCTTTTTGGTTTTTTTTTTTTTTTTATTTATTTTTATTTTTTTTTTTTAACATTTTTTTTTTTTTTTTTTTTTTTAATTTTTTTTTTATGTTTTTTTTTTTTGTTTTTGTATTTTTTTTTTTTTTTTTTCCGTTGTTTTTTCTTCCTTTTGTTTTTGTTTTTTTTGTTTTTTTTTTTTTTCTTTTTTTGTTTTTTTTTTTTTTTTTTGGGGTTTTGGGGTTTTTTTT
>JAODAL010081853.1:0-11771 GCA_025379985.1 Phyllomedusa bahiana
TAATTCTTTCCCCCCTGTCTCAAATAAAATTTGGATAAAGTATCTACAAAAAAAAAATAATAAACACTTCCATGCTCTTTTAATGTTTCACACACAGTAATATATCTTCCTCAATTAAGAGGAAAGTGTGCCTATTTCTGTAAATCAGTCTGTGATTACCATCTGGTCTTATTCTTTTTATCATGCCTGGTATAGGAAATTGTGTTATAATTCTATTCAACATGACTGTGTAAAAACAGTGAAGTGTGTATTGCTTCAATTAGTGAATGTTCATGTTTCAGATTTGGTTAGCATGCACAATTTCCTCTTGATAATGGTAAGTTAGTGTGCGTGCATTAAAATGAACACATGCATCTATTTCAGGTAATTTGAGAACAGATGCTAAAAACACTTTAAAAGTATTAATAAAAGCTATCTAAAAAGTGATTAATTTGCTCTGTGTTATGTCCTTGGAAAGTTCTCCTAGGAATTATACTTCACCTTTGAAACTGCCTATTGCATGTTCAGGGTCACTTTTTCAATAGCACATAAATCTGCATCTTTACTGGTGACATAAACATTATGTTTTCTCCTCAGAGATTATCTGTAATCAGTGTTTCTCTGGCAGGAATGGCAACTTTAAGTTAAATCTCAATGTAATTCACATAATTAAAAAAAGGACTGTGTTCAATGAACTGAAACTAAAGGGAACATTAATTTAACACAATGAAACAAAAAGCATAAAGAATACATTATGGCACAGAAAATCAAAGGAACAAAGGCTGCAAAAATATACAGTTACATAAAGGAAACAAAAACACATACAATTCATTTTTCTTATAGACTGTAAGCCCTTGTTGACAGGGTATATTCTTTTTCTGTACCAGTAAGTTATTCATTAAAGAAGTTTTCTCACTACAATGATTAGCTTTTAACATTTACGGAAAGGTAAATAAAGACAGTTACAAAATACATTGCTTTATTGATTTTGCTTTGGTCAGGAGATAAACAAGATTTGTATCTCCTCTTAAAATAATAGTTTCTTTTGGTTTCGACCATCTCTCCCTGTTCTTTTTTTATCTCTCATTGCTCCAAGCTGCCGACTGTCAGTCAATCCATCAATGGTGAGTCACTTCTTGCACAGTCTTATATTTAGCAACTTTTTGATCAAAAACTGTAAACTAAGAATCCCAGGTTTTCATATTTTCCTTAGCAGTAATTCATTTACAAAATTCCTATATACCTTGATGTTTTACTTAGTTTTTAGTTTTGCCACTGATATTTGTATTAGATGTATGCTATTGCCTTGCCAGTGTGCACCTATTTCTTACGTTTTTTCAAAATATATGGATTTTGCACAGCCTAATTAATTTTTGTAGTCTATTTGAGGAATGGCAACCTTATTGTTTCTGCACTCCGCCTACCTCTTTTAAACCAGTGCAGGGTAAATCAGTAGCAATTTCCTATCACTCCCTGAGATGTTGTAGTCTGAATGGACTCCTAGGAGGTAAAATGTTAGTGTTAGGGACTCACCTGTACTGGGATCCCCCTTTACGCTATTGGGAGGTGAGCTTAAACAATTTTTTGATCAAAAACTATAAAATAAGAATCCCAGGTTTTCATATTTTCCTTAGCAGTAATGCATTTCCAAACTTCCTATATACCTTGATGTTTTACTTAGTTTTGAGTGTGCCACTGATATTTGTATTAGATGTATGCTATTGCCTAGCCAGTGTGCACCTATGCTTACGTTTTTCAAAATGTATGGATGTGCACAGCCTAATTCATTTTTTTAATTTTTGTTTTATATTTAGCAGCTGACTGGTTACTAAACTAACTGAGAAGCTTACACTCTTAAGAGCTCTGTAGCATTGTATAATACACTTTTTAAATCTCCTGCATTCATAACAGTACAACAGGAATAGTTAGGAACAGCAGAGCTGATATGACAGTCACTGCTATGGACCCATCCACAACCTTACCAGGAAGGGTGAGTCTTAAAGAGAACCTGTCACATAGATTATGCCACTGTCAATATATAGGGGTTAGGCTTCACAATGACACTGCATACGGTGCTATACTGGAGTCGTCTGCTTGTAAGCCGGTCTCTCCACAGCCGGAATGAATTCTAATAGATGATATATAGCAGACACGTGTTTTAAACAAAACTCTAGAAAATTTATTAAGCGACCATAGACAAGTTAAAAACGTCAATTGACATACTTGCATTTGCAGGTCTAGTCCAGAAAGCACAAATTCATAGTGGTGGGCAATATTAGCCTTGATTCCAATGTAGATGCACGCTGAGGCGTGTGGTGCAGTGGAGCGAAGCGGTCAGACAGATCGGGCGTCTCGCGCCAGTATGGAGCGACGTTTCGAGAGGCGGGCTCTCTTTCTCAAGCATGCTTGAGAAAGAGAGCCCGCCTCTCGAAACGTCGCTCCATACTGGCGCGAGACGCCCGATCTGTCTGACCGCTTCGCTCCACTGCACTACACGCCTCAGCGTGCATCTACATTGGAATCAAGGCTAATATTGCCCACCACTATGAATTTGTGCTTTCTGGACTAGACCTGCAAATGCAAGTATGTCAATTGACGTTTTTAACTTGTCTATGGTCGTTTAATAAATTTTTCTAGAGTTTTGTTTAAAACACGTGTCCCTGCATATATAACATAGATTATGCCCCCATTGCTGAGGACAGAACAAGGTAGTGTCAGATATGCTGTTTCCAGCGCTGTGTCCCTTATTCTGTAAGAAGCTGTAGTTTTTAATGCTCAAATCTGCAGTTTTCAACCAGAAAAGTGTCATTCAAAAAGCCAGTTTTTTTTCATAACCCGCCCACCTGAGGCTAGCCCTGCCCACCTCAACTGATAAACCTATTCCTTTGAATAGGAAGAAACATGTGAATAACTGCCTGGTGGGCAGGGCTAGCCTTTGGTGGGCGGGGCTAACACCTGCTCATGAATAAGATTTGAGGGTTAAATGCTCTAAAACTACAGCGTCTTACAGAATAAGGGACACAGTACAGTAAACAGCAGGTCTGACACTAGCTTGTGCTGCCCTTTTTCACAAGAGCCACATTGATATGGGGTAGATAATATTCCACAGCACCAAGCGGTAATGTTCTTTGTCTGCTCCCAAAGACAAGCATAAAAAAATTGCTCAAATAAAAATGGATTAGGTCCTCAACAAACATTTTACTAGTTCCATAGCCTCGGACAAAGGTTTCAACTTGGTCACCCCCATTAGCTTGTTAGTCATATGTGCGGGCCCCAGTAGTGTTGCTAGTGTCTATTAAATGTTTCCTTTTTCAATTACAAAAATAATAATACATACATAGTTATAAGGCAATTTTCTATTTACATATGATATTAGTTACCAGTTCTACACTGGCGATTAGAAGACCAGATAATTAAATACAATACCAATAAATACAGATAAATTCACTAACTTACAGATGATCTCTTGTCTTTGATTAGAGTCATTAAACTTTCCTTTTCATCTCAAATCTTGCTTAGACCACTAGTGTTGAGCGATTACGTTGGCTATCGACATCGGTCGATGGTCGATAGTCGGCCATCATCGACAAGATATTGATGGTCGATGATAGATGATCGCCGATGACCATTAAAGTCTATGAGAGAGCAACAACACCTTCATTCTTACACCCAAACAGGGCTGGAGAAGCTGGAATTAAAATCCACAACAGTCAAATGGATACGTGCTACATCTTAGGCAACACACTTAGGTTATAAAAGCCACAGAAAAAAAATCACAGACCATTCACTATCTCTGTCTTGTACCACAGCATGGCCCTTAAACCGGTATCACCCACAAATTAAAAAGTGCCAGAAGGCAGTATTATTTGAACCATCATTTTACTTGAATTGGACATTGACTACCCTGTCCTGGAATGCAGCATGAGCCCCAAACCTGCATGACCCCCAGATTAAAAAGTGCCGGAAAAAGAAGTCTTTCAACCACCATTTAAGTTTCACTGGACATAGACTATTCCTGTCCTGAGCCACAGCATGAGCCCCAAACCTGAATGACCCCAGATTAAAAAGTGCCGGAAAAAGGAGTCTTTCAACCACCATTTTAGTTTCACTGGACATTGACTATACCTGTCCTGGGCCACAGCATGAGCCCCAAACCTGCATGACCCCCAGATTAAAAATTGCCGGAAAAGATGTCTTTCAACCACCATTTACATTTCACTGGACATAGACTATTCCTGTCCTGAGCCACAGCATGAGCCCCAAACCTGCATGAACCCCAGATTAAAAAGTGCCAGAAAAAGGAGTCTTTCAACCACCATTTTAGTTTCACTGGACATTGACTATACCTGTCCTGGGCCACAGCATGAGCCCCAAACCTGCATGACCCCCAGATTAAAAATTGCCGGAAAAGAAGTCTTTCAACCACCATTTACATTTCACTGGACATAGACTATCCCTGTCCTGAGCCACAGCATGAGCCCCAAACCTGCATGACCCCAGATTAAAAAGTGCCGGAAAAAGGAGTCTTTCAGCCACCATTTAGTTTCACTGGTCATTGACTTTTCCTGTCCTGGGCCACAGCATGAGCCCCAAACCTGCATGACCACCAGATTAAAAAGTGCTGGAAAAAGGAGTCTTTGAACCACCATTTTAGTTTCAACGGATATTGAATATACCTGTCCTGGACCCCAGCATGAGCCCCAAACCTGCATGACCCCGGATTAAAAAGTGCCGGAAAAAGGAGTCTTTCAACCACCATTTTAGTTTCACTGGACATATACTGTCCCTGTCCTGGGTAGCGCTATGCCCCTCCATATGAGTGCGACCAATTGAGCTTCACTTGGAAATACTGGTGGTTAACGCTCCTGTTCCAACCAGGTGCCCATTTTCTTGGCATTCTTTTTCTCATTTTACTCAACGTGCTGGAGGAAATTGTCTCTGTACTTTGTTCTCTGTCCGTGCCCCATACTCCATGTCCTCTGAATAACCTACATCTGTCAAGTTTTCCTGTACCTCCCTTGTACAATTCAGAGGAATTTTTTTTACCAGCTATTTTATACATGCAAGTTTTTTAGTAGTTTAATTCTAGAAAACACATTTTTAAAATAGGATGGAATCCCACCATGTCTTTGTTTCTCTTTTTTAATTGTATTAAATGGGTTGTCTCAATACAGGAATTGATAGCTATGTTAAAGATCTTGCAAAAACAAGTCATTTTGCAATATGTGTCCATTAACAGTGTCCTACCTATTCCTGTTTCTGACAGCACCATCACCCTTGAGCCACTCTTGACAATTGTGAAGAACAAATGTCTGTTAGAAACAACATTTTTTTATATTAGGCCTGTAGTATAGCTGCATGTCACAGCAAAATGCCCCCAAAAATTCAAAGCATGACCCTTGAGCCACTTTGGACAATTGTGAAGAACAAATGTCTGTTAGAAACAACATTTTTTTATAATAGGACCTGTAGTATAGCTGCATGTCACAGCAAAATGCCCCCAAAAATTCAAAGCATGACCTTTGAGCCACTTTGGACAATTGTGAAGAACAAATGTCTGTTAGAAACAACATTTTTTTTATAATAGGACCTGTAGTATAGCTGCATGTCACAGCAAAATGCCCCCAAAAATTCAAAGCATGACCCTTGAGCCACTTTGGACAATTGTGAAGAACAAATGTCTGTTAGAAACAACATTTTTTTTGAATAGGACCTGTAGTATTGCTGCATTTCAAAGCAGCATGACCCAAAAAATTATAAAAATGACTTCTCAGCCACTGTTAAAAATTGTGAGGGAGAAATGCCACTTAGAAGCCACATTTCTTTTCCAAAGGACCATGATTATAGCTTTATCTCACAGCAACATGACCCCAAAAAATTATAAATATGACTTCTCAGCCACTATTAAAAAATTGTGATGGAGAAATGCCACTTAAAAGCCACATTTCTGTTCCAAGGACAATGATTATTGCTGTATGTCACAGCAACATGACCCCAAAAAAATTATAAATATGACTTCTCAGCCACTAATAAAAATTGTGATGGAGAAATGCCACTTAGAAGCCACATTTCAGATAATAAAAGGTATTTTTGGCACCTTTCAATTCACCTGTGGTGACTACAAAATTGCTGTATTCACATTTAACTGCAAAGCAGCTCTATCAACAAAGCTGGCCTGCGCCAAAGTGAAAAAACACATATCTGAAATGTATTCGGATAATAAAAGGTATTTTTGGCACCTATCAATTAACCTGTGGTGACTACAAAATTGCTGTATTCACATTTAAGTGCAAGGTGCCTCAATGAACAAAGCTGTAGTGGCCAAAGTGAAAAAACATGTATCTGTAATGTATTCGGATAATAAAAGGTATTTTTTGGCACCTATCAATTCACCTGTGGTGACTACAAAATTGCTGTATTCAAATTTAACTGCAAAGTAGATCTATCAACAAAGCTGGCCTGCGCCAAAGTGAAAAAACACGTATCTGAAATGCATTCGGATAATAATGGTATGTTTGGCACCTTTCAATTCACCTGTGGTGACTACAAAATTGCTGTATTCACATTTAAGTCAAGGTGCCTCAATGAACAAAGCTGTAGTGCGCCAAAGTGAAAAAACACGTATCTGAAATGTATTTGGATAATAAAAGGTATTTTTGGCACCTTTCAATTCACCTGTGGTGACTACAAAATTGCTGTATTCACATTTAAGTGCAAGGTGCCTCAATGAACAAAGCTGTACTGCGCCAAAGTGAAAAAACACGTATCTGAAATTTATTGGGATAATAAAAGGTATTTTTGGCACCTATCAACCTGCAAGGTGGCTATATCAACAAAGCTGGAATGGGCAAAATTGAAAAAGAACACCTATCTGAAATGTATACTGATAATAAAAGTGGAGTTTTGCACCTAACAAAAAGACCTGCAGTTACTAGAAAAGATGTGTATCCTAATATAAGTTCAGGATGCCCAATATCCAGGAAATATTTCAATAGAAAACTGTTAATAATAAAGCTATTGCAGTGCAATGTCTACACTAAGTCTTTGTGAACTTTATCCAGTATTCTTTATAGAGCTTGTCTGTGTTCGCCTGCTCACCCCCGTGACTTTACAGAGGTAGATGCTCCTTTAAAATTCTCTACCTAACTACATAAAACCTTCCAATCTCTGATCTAACTAAGTTGTAAGGATCACAGCTAACAGTAGAGTTTTCTCTGTGAAGAAATAGAATAATTTCGCTGAGCTGTCTGGACTCAGGCAGAGCGCACGTCCTACTTCTATGAGACGCTGAGAGACACTGATCATGAACAGGAAGGGCTGTTCTATGTAAAACGAGGTCATGTGATTTTTCCAGCCAATCGCAACCATACACATCCCAGTCATGACGTCGCACACACATCTCACCCTGCTCTATTCTGTAAGCTGATTTGCTGGCCGTCAAAATGACAGGAAGCGCCGAAAACGGCGCAATATTAATAGATGATGCACAAATTTTCACCTAAATTATCGCATGATCTAAAAATGTTGATCAACATAAAAACTGTGCCGATTTCAACTTTGTCGATAATAATCGCTCAACACTATAGACCACCACAATGACTTGTCTGAGCCATGACTCATCTCTACTGAATTTGTTAGACATGTTTGACTCACTTTATCAGCACTCTCCCTAGCTACAATATTTCCCCTCCAAAAATAATAATGCCCCACTTGGTTCCCTTCACAGTAATTGTAAATCCTTCAAAGTTGTAATGCCCCTAAAATGTAATAGTGCCAGCTTTAAGTCTCACACAGTTTTAGTGCCCTAAAACAGACATACTGCCCCCATATTGTGGTCCCATACAGTAATAAAGCTGAGTGTTTTGTCATCTCTGCACAGAAATACCCCCTATGTGCCCCCTCAGAATACAAATGTCCCATATACAGCACTGTTTCCCTAAATAATCCCATATTGTAGTAGCATTGTACTTTGTGCTTATTGTTTATTTATTTTGAATAATAAGTCATAGTTTTCACTAGTAATATTTGACACTTACACTGATGGGCAAAAGGGGAACTGTTTTGGACTTTTAACTGTCAGGCTCCATTTCTTACCATCCACTGCAGCTTTGAATGTGAGACTGACATCATTTTGTAGACAATCATCTTGGATATCTCATATATAAATTTGACTTGCAACTATTTAGCTACTCAGTTATGAAGATTCTTGTCATGCAACTACATTGTTACTGTTTTGCTCCTAAAAATCAAAATGGAATTTTTTATTATTTTGTTAATATTTTGTAAATCCATCTTTGGCTTTCAACACTGCTTTAATCCTTCTGGACATGTTCTTGATCAGCTTTTAGTCTCAACCGAAATCTGATCCCAGATCTCTTCTACATGTTCTCAATGTTGGTGCACTCACTTGGGTACAAGTATAGCTTTTTCTTCAACTTTACCCACAAGTGATCAACTGGATTGAGGTCTGGGGACTGTGGAGACCCATCCATCAACTTTACTTCATTGTCATTGAACCATTTCTTTGACACCATATGCTTCAGGTCATTGTCCTGCTGGAACACTATGTTGTCCTTTTCATACCCATAGTACTCCAGTGTACAAAGTAACTCTTCATGTAGGATACTCACACATAGCTCAGTATTGAGATCATCATTGATCCTGGTCATGTATTCAAACTTTGGCTGTGAAGCAACCCCATATCATCAGGCTTCCTCCACCAAACTTGATAGTTCCTTCAATTTCTCGATCTGTTAGCCCCGTATTCCCTTGATTCTTCCAGACCCATTGCACCCATTGAAGCCCAGGCTATTAACTTTCGTCCCATTGCTCTAAACCATCTGTTTCCAATCTTCTACTGTCAACTTTCCTACTTTTTTTCAAATTGTTTTATGACAAAAAATTTTATGACAAAATTGAAGTTGAGGCTTCTTCACTTTTTTTTAGGGCCACCATTTCAGACTTGTATAAAGTGTGTTGCATGTTGCATTCATGAATATCTGATCTCAATGTGATGAAGCATACGAGCCACCTTCACTGCCGTGTTTGTTGCGACAGAACTGATAGACCTTATGATGAGCCAACTAACCTGGATATCCACCTCCTGGCTATTGAATGGATGTATTTTTACAACTCAGATGATGTGGTTTGGGAATTTTCTTGACCAAGAGGCCGCTGTCGATGAGCTGGTTGATGCAGTTTCTCTTTTCTTGGGAAATCTTCTTCATGGCTGCTCTTTGATTGAAACCAGTGACCTTTGGCTTTGGAATCAACCTAATAATACACTCAGCTATTAGGGAATTTGAGATCAGATTGTAATTTGTTGTATGCAAAAAGATTATTCCAGCAAAACAGAAACAATGCAGCTACGTGACAAGAATCTCTATGATTAAGCATATGCTAAATAGTTGCAAGTCAAATGTATGCATGAGATAGCCAAGATGATTGTCTATAAAATGATGGTAGTCTCATGTACAAAGCTGTAGTGGATGGTGAGATATGGAGCCTGGAAGTCAAAAGTTCAAAACATCGTTACCCTTTTGCACATCAGTGTATTCATTTATTTTTTATTATCACCAATAATGTGCACTTTTTGAATGGAAATGTTCCTCTCCTTTCCTCTCCCCTTTCTTCTCCTGTCACCCTTTCCAACGTTGCTCTCCTCACCTTTCTACTCCGTCCCTCCTGAGATGAGTGGAAAATCTAAATATATTACTCAATTGCATCCAAACCTTTTGTACACTGCATTAGGAATGTATTGTAGTGTATTCTGCTTTTTAATACAATACTGATAGGCGGTCTATTAGAATCTTCCTATTGAGCATAAACACATGACAGACCTGGGGCCTACTTTAGGCTCTCTACAGCTAATTCAACCCGTATGCAACCAACATTTGTGTTTGTGTTATGTTCTATAGGGGATCCAGAGCCACCTCCCTCTTTCTTGCCACTCAAATGCTACAATTGCTATTGGTCAGGGCATCTGTGGTGTTCATCTACTGGGATCAGATTTATCTCTTATCCTGGCAACAGGCAATCTTTTGTACAAGCAACACCTACTGTGTACAGTGCAGGCACAGGTCCTGTGACCACATAATCCCAGTACTTTACATTTAAAGGGATTATAAAGTTTATAGAAAAATTCCTAATAAAATATAGGAAAAACCTACACTCACCTTTCTTATCACCTATTTTCCAGTCCTGGCTCTTCCCTAGCTTCTGATCCCTTTCTATCTTCTTTCTAAAAGGACATTACCACTGCAGCCAATCAGCTGCTGCAGCAGTGAAGTCCTATTAGGAAAACGAAAGAAAGTAAACAGAACACCAGGGGGATCCAGCACTGAAACAGAGGTGAGGTGAAAGTTGAGTATAGGTTTATTTTATTTTTTTTATTTTACTGGCCACCAGTAGCAGCTTATTTAATTTTGATATAAACTGGAAAAGCCCTTTACTTGAACCCAATACATTAGCCTGGGAGCCCCAGACACGCATGACCACAGTAAATAGCCAATTTTGCCCTGAGAAAATGAGCAACCAGTTGTTTATTTATATAATATAATTATAGTATTACATGGCATCAATCTAGAGGCAGGGCCCAAGAAGAGGCTAAATTATTTGACATTTACAGTACATGTACTGACAGGCCATATATACATGAGTTTTCCTGATGTGACAATCCCTTCAAACTCCATGTTTTTAATGATTCAACTGATATAGAGCTTCCTCTATCACCTTCTTCCCGCCCTCCCCCCATGTACTTTGTAAGTGCTTGCGGGCATAACCCACTTTCTTTATTTTCCAGGAAAATTATCATGGTTTTGTTCAGAGGTAACAATATTTTTCAGGTTGTATTTTTTTTTTTTTGACAAAGTAATACCTCTGGAACCTAAAAAAATGGTTTGCATATTTTATTCTGACAAAGTAATCTGCTTTGAACAATTCCTTTCTGTTAGAATGGTGTAACAATCAGTCAATGATAGGTGGATTACAGAGTTCTCTGTTGTGGTTGGTAAATTTAGCAGCAAAAGTTCAATTTTCCTATTATGTCACCACTGAGGAAATGGGTTGCACAGTTATTATTATCAATGAGCTGCCCATTTACTGCATGGACAGGTTATGTGCTACAAAACAAATACACTCTTTGTAGACACTCTGCATGGTAAATGAGGGTCCTCTACAATAGGTACCTTTCTATTAAAAACTCCACAAATGACATATGTTAAGCAGGTAGAAAGAAAAAAACAGCATAAACCTTTATTTTCTTTTATCTTTCTTTTTATTTTTTTATATCCAGATATTTATATATAATGTATAGAGTAGCTCTAAAATAACATTTCATTTTATGCAGTATGGAACAAAAAATGTTTATGAATTTTATGAATGATTTCATTTTTTGCCACATGGAGTCAGTGCAGAGCATGCAGCATTACAATACAATATAATACAGCTTCATAAAATTAATCTTGTTGCCTCTTCCAATGCTCCCTTGAGATGTTTCCTTGAAATATTAGTGTTAGCTTCAGACTTTCATGAAGGCACAGGTAACGCTTGCAAGGCTCATTGGCACAACAAATCAAATCTCTTTCATACACAAGTATATTACAAACATTGACAATATACTGTAGTGCCCTCTTTCCTTGCTTTCTTTTCTTAGGAAAACAAAGAAAAGATGAAAGACATCATATGAGATGGCAAAAAATAGGAATTCTAAGAATTACATTTTATTATTTCTTACACAGAATTTTTCTGTTTTCATTAAAAAGCAACTTTGTTCTATTAAAGTGATAACAATA
>JAODAL010081854.1:0-11771 GCA_025379985.1 Phyllomedusa bahiana
AAAAGTTTGCTGCTTTTTATATGGTCACATTTTATAATGGATTACAAGAGCTTATCCTTTTTTATTTTAACTAGGTACTATTGTTTGAATTCTAGAGAAGTAAATGAGCCTCCCAGGAATCAAAACCAGGGAAGAATGACATTTGCTTTATTCTTGACAATGTTTTATAAACAAATTGGAAAACTTCAAGTTATTAAAGGAATGTTTAAATTATTCATGATTTGGACTGGCACAATTTTTGATTGAAAAAGTTTCCTTGTATTCATTTTAAGAATGAGCCACTGTCTGTTTGAGCTATGAAGAATCCCGCGAGCATGGTGACCCCTTCATTGCACTGATCGTCAAAAGCTTGGACATTGGATGCAAACTACCGAGTACTGATGGCCTATGCTGAGTGCAGAGGAGACTCCTTAGTTTCAATCTGTGACATTCTAAAAAATAGTAGTAAGGAAATAACTATAATGATGAAAATAAGGGTATGTTAACACCGCGTGCTGCAGCGTGTATTGTCAAACGCGGTGTTTTAGAAGCGCGCGGGCCCTGGAAGTTTACTTTTATTTAATATTTTTAGAAAGGGGTCTTCAAAATAATAGTAGTTTGGGATTAGCATTACCACCAACAGTTTTAATAGATGCTGTTTCTTTAGGTGAACTAGTGCTAAAATGAAAGGGTGGGGGGTCCAATGGTTTACCCCAAAGTTTTCAAAAAACAAATTAGTTTGTCATTGCTAACCCCAAACTGTTTTTTTTTGACCAGTTTCTTCTAAAGAAGTTTATGTGAATGAAGAATTGCAAAAGTTGTTCTTATCCATAAGAAGTGTAATAGAGAAGAAGCCAGTAAGTACATACCAGATAGCTTGACATCTGTAGTAGTAAAAATGGAAACTCTCCTGCAAAGAGGATAACTGACCAAAAACCAATAATTTACTGAATCAAAAGAGCATGGCTTTACTGAGAGCAGATCAAGCTAATCTCTGATTTCTTTGACTTCGTCATCTTGACTCAGTTGGGTGAAGGGATGTGGTGTACCATGATCGGATTTTATCAAAGCATTTTCAGTTCCCCAAAAAAGACTCGTAGAAAGTTATTTTAAAATTGGGATTCATCATTTGATAGTTTAGTGGATTTGCAGTAGGTAACAGATAGATATCAGTGTTTTTGTTAATGGTGTGTGTTCTGAACAGAGACTGGTTAGAAAGGGTGACTATAAAGTTCTGTTCTGCATCCTGTTCTTTTTAATATTTAATTAATATATTTAATATTTTTGAAAGTGACATAAAATATAGATTTGTAGGTAAGATTCGCCTATTTGCTGATCACATAAAAAATGTGCAATAGGGTTAATACTTCTGAGATATCTGTAACACATGACATTATTTACTGGATAATTGGTCAAAAGAATGGAAACTACAGTTCAGGATTTCCAAATGTAAAATAATGCACTTGGAGAGAAAAGGATTTTTATTGTACAGCAATTTTTGTTAGCTAGGGAAATTTTGGGGGAAAAAAATTTAGGGTCTGATTTGCCAGCTTTAAAATAAGTCAACATTGAGGCCAGACAGTAGGAAAAGCAAATTGAATGTTTGGCAGCATAACTATCCAGCAGAAAGATCGATAGTGGACCCCAAATGAGAAAAATCTACTGAGACCAAATCTGGAATCCTAGATTAAGTTCACTTACAAAAAGACATTTAGAAAATAGAATGGGTTTAAAGACTACTGAAGGCCACTTAAGATCGCTGATACAAGTGAAAAAAGTGTAAAAAGGTAAATAAAAAAAAAGTGAAAGAAGTAAAACGCCAAAAATAAAATAAATACATGTACACCGCCGTTTTCACCTTTACAAATGCCAAATGTACCAATTGAAATGTTGATTCATCCCGCAAAAGAAAATCCCTTACACAGCTCTGTATACAGAAAAATAAAAAAGTTAAGGCTATCAGAAAATGGCAATGCATAAATATAGTTTTACATAATAAAACACTTTTTTTTTAAAGCACTTCAGAATAAAAAACTATATAAACTGGGTATTGCTGTAATCATATTTTTATGATATTTTTTTATTTTTATTAAAAATAAAAAACGGTACCAGGATTGCAGTATTTTCTTTACCCTGCCTTTCAAAAAACGGATTTAAAACTGATCATAAAGCCTTGTCCTTCCAAAAATGATACCAATTAAAACATCAACTCATCCCACAAAAAACAAGCCCCTACACAGATCCCTACACAGAAAAATAATAAAATAAAGTTATGGCTCTCAGACTATGGACGATGCAGAAATGTGTTTTCCTTTTTGAATAAAAGTGTCTTTATTCTGTAAAACCAGTAAAACATAAAAAATGGTGAGGAGAGCTGCAGAATCATGTCAGGACCTCTAAAAAATATACAAATAGGGTATCGCTGTAACCGTATCGACCTGCTGAGTAAAGCTAGCGTTATTTATACCGCATGGTGACCATTGTAAAAAATAAAATCACTACCAGGATTGCTGTATTTTGTTCAAAACGCCTCACAAAAACCTTGCCACAAAAAAACAAGCCCAGAATCAGCTCCATATATAGAAAAATAAAAAAGTTATGGATATCAGACTATGATGACATAAAAACACAATTTTTATAAATGCATTTCTATTGTGTAAAAGTAATAAAACTTAAAAAACTATAGAAGATTTATATCATCAACTAAGGAGTCTCCTCTTCACTCAGCATAGGCCATCAGTTTGCATTCAATTTCTAAGCTTCTCCCTGGGATGAAGTGGCACCCTATGCGGTCGCCTACCCTCGACTACCCATTGTCCCGGCCCTGGAAGCATTCCGTTATCTCTACATTAAGTTTTAGGAGACGGGAGGATAAGAAGGAGGCTTTGGACAGGTTCATCATTATCATAGGGAGAAGAGAGAAGCACCTTAAGTGTCAGGCAGTGGCGCAGCCCGTAAGTCCATAGTGTGGCCGGCAATCAGCAGGGTGGCAGAAGTGCGAAGGGGTTTGGGGGCCAAATAGCCACGATTAAAACCACCCCACTTTGCAGGTCCCAGAAAGTAGTGGCACAGGGGCTCACCGGTTCAGGGCGTAACAGTCAGTCAGTGCGGAGGGTTTGGTGGGGAAAATCACCTACTCGGCGGTGTGCCAGTTTTTTGACGAAACTTTGAGACTCTCGGTTCACATATTTTGATCAAAAGATGTTTAAGCTGCCCACGACTTTCAACGTGATCTCAAAATCGGGCAGTCTATCCTATCTTTACCTCTCAATCGAGCCAATCAGGCCTCTCGCTGGGTCAACCCCGACCTCCATTATTCAGAGAGAAAAAAATAAAAAACACCCAACCTGCAAAGCTGCCCTTTTATGACAGCCTGTGAGAGTGGGCGGGGACAGAAACCCAAATGGAAGCACCCCTTCCTTCCCATATAGGTTAAAATCAATGTACACCAAGTATAACGAATGTTCGGGCACACAAAAACTTTTCTGAAAAAACGTATGCAAAACCTGTGCCACTGGCAGGGCTGTGGCAAAACATGTAATTATACATGTACACACACAGACCGCCGCCAGCGGCTCATTTTCTGCAAAAAGGGCAATACACTACGTGGAAATCCTAAAGAAGCATTTATGCTATCTATCAACATGAAAAAACTTTGAGACTCTGGGTTTTCACATATTTTGATCAAAAGATTTTAAGCTGCCCCCCGACTTTCAACGTTAAATCTCAAAATCGGGCAGTCCTATCCTATTTTTAAACCTCTCAATCGGAGCCAATCAGGCCTCTCGCTGGGCCCAACCGACCTCCACTACTCAGAGAGAAAAAATAAAAAACACCCAACCTCCAAAGCTGCCCTTCTTATGACAGCCTGTGAGAGTGGGCGGGGACAGAAACCCAAAATGGAAGCACCCCTTCCTTCCCATATAGGTTAAAATCAATGTACACCAAGTATACGTATGTTTTCTGCACACAAAACATTTCTGAAAAAACAAAATGCAAACCTTGGTGCCACTGGCAGGGCTGTGGCACACATGTAATTATACATGTACACACACAGACCGCCGCCAGCGCACATTTTTCGAAAAAAGGGCAATACACTACGTGGAAATCCCTAAAGAAGCATTTATGCTTCTATCATACATGAAAAAACTTTGAGACTCTCGGTTCACATATTTTGATCAAAAGATGTTTAAGCTGCCCACGACTTTCAACGTGATCTCAAAATCGGGCACGTAGTGTATTGCCCTTTTTGCAGAAATGTGCCGCTGGCGGCGGTCTGTGTGTGTACATGTATAATTACATGTGTGCCACAGCCCAGCCAGTGGCACCCAGGTTTGCATACGTTATTTCAGAAATGTTTTTGTGTGCAGAAACATACTTATACTTGGTGTACATTGATTTTAACCTATATGGAAGGAAGGGGTGCTTCCATTTTGGGTTTCTGTCCCCGCCCACTCTCACAGGCTGTCATAAGAAGGGCAGCTTTGCAGGTTGGGTGTTTTTTTATTTTTTCTCTCTGAATAATGGAGGTCGGTTGACCCAGCGAGAGGCCTGATTGGCTCGATTGAGAGGTAAAGATAGGATAGGACTGCCTGATTTTGAGATCACGTTGAAAGTCGTGGGCAGCTTAAACATCTTTTGATCAAAATATGTGAACCGAGAGTCTCAAAGTTTTTTCATGTATGATAGATAGCATAAATGCTTCTTTAGGGATTTTGAGTTTTTTGACGAGACACCAGAGGAGGGTTGAACATAACTATATGTAGAATCTGTGGGCAGAAAGTAAAGCGTGACCAGGGACCTAACGTTGGCACCACGGCCCTGCATATACATCATGCAGTGTCACCATACGTGTTTCAGATGTGGTGGTCCATCCAGTCCCAACAGCTGTAGCACCCAGTGGCACGCTTGCCATTTCAGGCAGTCAAGACTTCACCACCTCTGCCGATCAAGATACTCCTGCTCCTCGGCACTCATGGTGCCAGCAGTCGTTCACCGAGATGATTGCCAAGAAACAGCAGTATGCGTCTAGCCATCCCTAAGTGCAGAAGCTGACCGTGCTCCTGTCCAAGTTGGTGGTACTGCAGTCCCTCCCTTTTCAAGTGGTGGACTCTGCACCATTCAAAGAACTGGCCAGGAAACTTGGCATTCACTTCAGCCATTGTAACGACACGGGTAGTGGCTCCTCTGGATCACCGTAAGCGGTGGTAGTTGCCACGCCAGGGAGCGAGGTCTAAGTAGGTCCCGGTTTTCACCAGACCCTGCCGCAAGGCAGGATGGACTTTCTGCAGCGGGAGTCCTACCAGGTCGTTACCCCTGGCACGACTAGCATGCGGTGGCAGCCGAGGCGCAGCGAGGTACCGAATCGTAAGACGAAACTCGTAGTCAAAGGTCAGGCCAACAGGTCAGGGCAGGCGGCGGAGATTCGAGGTCAGGTAACGTAGCAGAAAGGTCAGGTACACGGGCAGACAGGAACTGATGAACAGGTGGAAATTGATGAACAGGAATAAATATATTAACAGGGGGAAATTGATGAACAGGAAAAAATATATTAACAGGGGGAAATTATTGAACAGGTAACAGAGGAGGGCCTCCCCTTTTTCCACCGGTAACAGGGGAGGGCCTCCCCTTTTTCATACAAAGCCAGTTTTGCAGCATTTGCTTCTTTTTTGTTCTGTCCCATTCCAGTTTTGTACTGTATTCAACCAACAATGGCACAGAATGCAAAATAAGCAACTAAAACATTCCCTGTAGTTATGGTCTCCTTCAGTTCAAGTTCCATACGCTGAATTTGAACAAACTGGTCCTCCTCAATGGTCTTGATATGCAGAGGCTTACCGCTCGCCAAAAAACCTCCCATGCCACTCTCCACATCAATACTGCAAGAAGCAGGGGGTGTCTGCCCCACCTCTTCGTTGCCAAGTAGCTGCTGACTGTCCTCAAATTGTTCGTCCTCACTGTATAGTGGCAATGAGCCCAGACCACATACTAGTTTTCTGGCTTAGGGACCCAAACGGAACAGAGGCGGGTTGAGGGCAGGTGAGGGCCGCTGACCTGTTCCCGGGCCATGCCAACTAAGAGTTGTATCTGACGAACCCACCGCTAGGGTTGTCAGATGTCATCTGGGATGAAGTTGGTGACCTACTCAACCAATCAGGAACCCTTGGGTTGCTGATCAACACACGGCCGCTACATGACACCGGCAGTTCTGGCCTCACTGAGTCACACCGCTGCGATGTACCCTTACTGTGCTGCGACCTGTGCCTGCTCCAGGAATGTTTGTGTCACTGCCACTCGCATGTGAAGAGTCTGCCACCTCTCTGTCTGACATACTGTTTGTTCAAAAATTTACAGACTCTGTTTAATGAAGATATCTGAAGATAATGAAGATATCTGTATATGATAAATACACACCCTGTATTTGACTCCAAATGAATCCATTAACAAGCTTGGGTAACCCTTGGATATAAATTGCGCTCCATAAATAGCCAGGAAAAATCTACTTGTATGTGCCGTTTAAAAACACAGTGTATTTTACTGAATATAAAAGCACAAACAGGCTTAATTAACCCTTCGATCTAAATTGCGCAAATGAAATGAGGTGCCAAAAATTACCAGCTATGTAGTGTGTTAAAACGACGTGTATTTTATGGGCCACAACAGCAGAAAAATACTTAATTAACCCTTGGATCTAAATTGTGCAAAAGAAATGAGGTGCCAAAAATTACCAGCTTTGTAGCGTGTTAAAACGACGTGTATTTTACTGACCACAACAGCAGAAAAATACTTAATTAACCCTTGGATCTAAATTGTGCAAAAGAAATGAGGTGCCAAAAATTACCAGCTTTGTAGCGTGTTAAAACGACGTGTATTTTAATGACCACAACAGCATGAAAAACGCTTAATTAACCCTTGGATGTAAATTGCACAAAAGAAATGTGCTGCCAAAAATTACCAGCTTTGTAGCATGTTAAAACAGCGTGTATTTTACCAAGCACAACAGCAGAAAAATGCTTAATTAACCTTCGGATATGAATTATGCTACAGCCAAAATTTCTTCTTTGGCGTTGAAAAACAAAGTTTCTTTTACTGACTAAAACTGCAGAAAAATACTTCGTTAACCCTTGGATGTAAATTGCGCAAAATAAATGTGCTGCCAAAAATTACCAGCTTTGTAGAGTGTTAAAACGGCGTGTATTTTACGGAGCACAACAGCAGAAAAACGCTTAATTAACCTTCGGATATGAATTATGCTACACCCAGAATTTCTTCTTTGCCGTTGAAAAACAGTTTCTTTTACTGACTACAACAGAAGACAAAAAACACTGAATTAACCCTTGGATGTAAATTGCGCAAAAGAAATGTGCTGCCAAAAATTACCAGCTTTGTAGCGTGTTAAAACGGCGTGTATTTTACGGAGCACAACAGCAGAAAAACGCTTAATTAACCTTCGGATATGAATTATGCTACAGCCAAAATTTCTTCTTTGGCGTTGAAAAACACAGTTTCTTTTAGTGACCACAACAGCAGACAAAAAACACTGAATTAACCCTTGGATGTAAATTGCGCAAAAGAAATGTGCTGCCAAAAATTACCAGCTTTGTAGCGTGTTAAAACGACGTGTATTTTACGGAGCACAACAGCAGAAAAACGCTTAATTAACCTTCGGATATGAATTATGCTACAGCCAAAATGTCTTCTTTGGCGTTGAAAAACAACGTTTCTTTTACTGACTACAACTGCAGAAAAATACTTAGTTAACCCTTGGATGTAAATTGCACAAAATAAATGTGCTGCCAAAAATTACCAGCTTTGTAGCCAAAATTTCTTCTTTGGCGTTGAAAAACACCGTTTCTTTTAGTGACCACAGCAGCAGACAAAAAACACTGAATTAACCCTTGGATGTAAATTGCGCAAAAGAAATGTGCTGCCAAAAATTAAGTGGTATTTGGATTGTAAAAACGCTGTTTCTTTAACTGAATACAACAGCAACAGGCTTAGATAACCCTTGGATATTCAATGTGCTCAAGAACTGAGCAGATAGCATTAAAATGTATATGCAGCTGAATTGGACGCACACTGGACTTCAATTCCAATACCCCACAAAATCAGAATTAGAACGTAAGAGAAGCAGTCTCTGAGACAAGCTGTGACACCCCCCCAAAAATCGTGGTATAAAAGTTAGTTCTTTAGTGTGAGATCTCAGCAGCAGCTTCACAGCACAGTGAGAGCAGTGTGAACTACCAGCGTCGCACCCGGACTTATATAGTGCGGTGACGTCACAGAATCCCGCCGGTCTCTGATTGGCTTCATCTCTGCACATGTCATTTAGCTTTCTCCTTTCTTCCTCCCAGACTTCTTTGCCCCATGTAATGACATGTGCTCGCAGCCATTTTATCAATTAAAAGCACACTTCGTTCACCTGAAGTCCCCCAAACTTCGACTTCGTTCAGAACCGAAGTTTTCCTGAAATTCTAAACGAATTCCACTTCGTTAGAATCGATTCGCCCATCTCTAAACATCATCAGTGGGTTATTTATGTAAAATTAGTCTAAGATTTTATGAATTTTAAATACATTTTATAGGAAATATTTCTATATTTTGGGGATATTATATATTTTTATATTAATTTTATATGATCACATTTTTATTAAATTTAATTAATTACATTTTATACAGTTTGATAATTATAATAAATTACTTTTTATTAATGTACTGGTGTAAGTTGAGAAATATTGGACATTTTTGCCCCTTATAGCAAATCTAGCTTCACTTCGACTCGTAAGACTCAGGCAGACCACATTGAAATAGGTCTGCCTGTCGGAGCAATAATGTGCCTAGTTTTGCTGAAACACATTCATATATGTGTGTAATCTTACGAGTGTGGTGTGACACACTTTTATAACGCCCCCAGAACATCTCCAGAACACCCCCTCATGTTAGGCACATTCAAAATTGCCGAGTCTTACAAACAATGCGCCTAGCACATACCTTAGGCGTATTAGACATCGTAGCCCGCTCAGTTAGGTGCATTGTACGCCAGAAAAAGGGTGAAAAACCCTTTCATATATGTCACCCAAAGTGTCACATGTCAGATTTAAAAAAATGGGGCTCTGTCAGAAAGGCCAATACTGGCTTTGGCGGTAAGGGTTTAAAACTTTGTATATTATATATTTTATTCGATACAAGTAGTAATAATAATCTTTATTTATATAGCGCCAACATATTCCGCAGCACTTTACAATTTCTAGGCTATAAGTACAGACAAGGAGAACAAACGTTACACAGTAAATGCTACTTACAGATCAGACACGAGGTTTGAGAGCCCTGCTCCCAAGAGCTAACAATCTATTAGGGTGTGTGAGTGAGACAAAGGGTAAGAAGTGCTCAGTTTACAATGATCAGTACAAGTACAGTACAAGTAAAACTTATGTTCTTGCCTTCTTTTTATTTAGACGTATAGAAAAGAATCAATGAAGATTTTTTGTTCTAAGCACATCCAGTCAATAGGTAAGATTAAATAAAGCAGGTAAATGGTAAGCTCTCATTGAGAACCTCTAGGGTCTCTGTTCTTAAAGACTCACTCAGATCCCTAAAAGTTATTGATATTTCTCTTCTTGTTGCATAGGTATATTTTCTCATTCCCCACTACTTGTAAACAGTTTGTAATTCTTTCATTATAAGATGTACAAGTCTCAATAATTTTTAATGTGTTAGAACTAGGATTAGATTTATGATTATGGATTTAACCGTAAATTTTTTTTTTATGGTTAATATGTTAACGTGCCTGCTCCCAAAATACTATGTGGACAAAAACAGAGAACTTAGAAGGTTCCATGACTAGGTCTCAGCCATTAATCAAGGTTTTGATACCTTGTATGTACATTTCTAGGATTTAGACTTGTACATACATGATGTACATGCAGGCAATGCTTACAAGTAGTGTTGAGCGATTTTTATCGACAAAGTTGAAATCGGCAAGGTTTTTATGGTGATCGAAATTTCCAGATCATGCGATAATTAAGGTTAAAATCTGTTCATCATCTATTATGATCGCGCGTTTTTCGGCGCTTCCCGTAATTTTGGCGGCCAGCAAATGAGATTACAGAATAAAAGCAGGGGGAGAAAGTGTGTGCGACGTCATGACTGGGATGGAAACGTTGCGATTGGCTGGAAAAATCACATGACCTCGTTTTACATAGAACAGCGTTTCCTGTTTCAGCCTCAGTGTCTCTCAGCGTCTCATAGGGATAGGACCTGCGCTCTGCCTGTGGCCAAACAGCTCAGCGAAATTAGTCTATTTCTGCACGAAAAACCTTACTATTAAACTGTGATCCTTCCAAAATTTAGTTAGATTAGAGATTTGAAGATTTTATGTGTTAGCTAGAGAATTTTAAAGCAGCCCTCTACGCTGTAATTTCACGGCGGTGGGAGCGGGGGGGGGGGCCCGCGGGCGGGCACAGACAAGCTCTATCATTTAAAGAACACTGGATAAAGTTCACCAAGACTTAGTGTAGACATTGTAGTGGAATATCTTTATTATTAAAAAGTTTGCTATTGAAATATTTCCTGGATAAAGGGCAGCCTGAACTTATATTGGATACACATCATTTCTAATAACTGCAGGTCTCTTTGTTAGCTGCAAAACTCCACTTTTATTATCAGTATACATTTCAGATAGGTGTTCATTTTCAATTTTACCCATTACACCTGTGACTGTTGATATATCCACCTTGCAGTTAAATTACAATCCAGCAATCTTGTAGTCAGCACAGGTTGTTTGTTGCCAAATATCGTTTATTATACCAAAACATAACAGTTACGTGTTTTTTGACTTTTGCGCACCCAGCATTGTTCATTGACGCAGCATCTACGTAAATCTTAAAACAGCAATTCTATATTCACCACAGGTGAATTGAAAGGTGCAAAAAATACCGTTTATTTATACCAAAAAATTAACAGTTACGTGTTTTTTTGACTTTTGCGCACCCAGCATTGTTCATTGACGCAGTATCTACGTAAATCTTAAAACAGCAATTCCATATTCACCACAGGTGAATTGAAAGGTGCAAAAAATACCGTTTATTATATCAAAACATAACAGTTACGTGTTTTTTGACTTTTGCACACCCAGCATTGTTCATTGACGCAGCATCTACGTAAATCTTAAAACAGCAATTCTATATTCACCACAGGTGAATTGAAAGGTGCAAAAAATATCGTTTATTATACCAAAACATAACAGTTACGTGTTTTTTGACTTTTGCGCACCCAGCATTGTTCATTGACGCAGCATCTACGTAAATCTTAAAACAGCAATTCTATATTCACCACAGGTGAATTGAAGGTGCAAAAAATATCGTTTATTATACCAAAACATACAGTTACGTGTTTTTTGACTTTTGCGCACCCAGCATGTTCATTGACGCAGCATCTACAAATCTTAAAACAGCAATTCTATATTCACCACAGGTGAATTGAAAGGGTGCAAAAAATATCGTTTATTATACCAAAACATAACAGTTACGTGTTTTTTGACTTTTGCACACCCAGCATTGTTCATTGACGCAGCATCTACGTAAATCTTAAAACAGCAATTCTATATTCACCACAGGTGAATTGAAAGGTGCAAAAAATATCGTTTATTATACAAAACATAACAGTTACGTGTTTTTTGACTTTTGCGCACCCAGATGTTCATTGACGCAGCATTACGTAAATCTTAAAACAGCAATTCTATTTCACCACGGTGAATTGAAAAAGGGCAAAAAATACCCTTTATTTTAAAAAAA
>JAODAL010081855.1:0-11771 GCA_025379985.1 Phyllomedusa bahiana
ATTGGGAATTGAGCAGCCAAAATGAATGGTATTTGTATTAAAAAAATGCTGTTTCTTTAAATGAATTACAACGGGGAACTGGTTTTGATCCCACTTGGATATTGAATGTATATGCAGCTGCAGTGGACGCCACACTGGATTTCAGATCCAGTTACCCCCAAAAAATTAGAAATAGAACATTAAGAGAACAGTCTCTGAGACAAGCTGAGACACCCCACAGAAATCTCTATATAAAAATCAATTCTTCAGTAAGAGCTATCAGCCGCGGCAGCACATTCCCTGATCAGTACAGTGAGAGCGGTATGAGCTCCCAGCGTCGCGCCCGGGACTTATATAGTGCGGTGACGTCACAGAATCCCGCCGGTCTCTGATTGGCTTCACCTCTGCACATGTCATGCAGGCTATGCCCTTCTTCCTCCCAGAGTGCTTTGCCCCATGTAGCGCCATGTGCTCGCAGCCATTTTATCAATCAAAAGCACACTTCGTTCACCCCAAAGTACCCCAAAGTTCGACTTCGGTCCGAACCGAAGTTTTCCTGAAATTCTAAACGAATTCCACTTCGTTAGAATCAATTCGCCCATCTCTACTAATTTGCATGGCCAGTTTCTGTTACCAGAAGAAATCATATGCTCTGTGAATCTGTAGAATAGCCACTTCAAAAGCTGGTCACACTATAACGGAAACGGGAACAGTTGGTACTGTCATGGTTGTAGGTATGCAGGTGGTGGATCCGCAGGGTCACCGCAAAAGATGGTGGAGACTACACCAGGGAGCGGGGTTTAAGACTCCCTGGTATTCACTAGTGCCCGCCGCAATAAGGGATGCACCTGGCTGCGGGGGACTCCCAGGTCGCTACCCCTAACTTGGCCACTTGCGGTGACAGCCAAGGTGCCACAGAGCAGAGGCGGCGGATTTTAGGCAGGTGCAACAGATGATAGTAGTAAAGTGCAGGCAGGTAATAGACTGATGTAGCCGCAAGTACAACAACAAGTAGTAGTTGGCCATAGCAGCAGGTACAACATCAGGAAACCCACGAACCAGGTGACAGCAAACGTACAGGAAAGCACTGCAAAGGTCAGGATCAATGTAAGCTCATCAATGAACTGACGCTAGGCACAGTCAGGAAGTTCCTTAAGTCCCTGTTGGTTGTCGGCCATTGGCCAGGTAATTTGGTACTGGCCCATTAAATCTCAGAGAGCCGGCGAGTTGCGCCCCATGGAGGGCGTACACCCTGGACACAGACAGGAGACTGAGTGGAGCAGGAGCTTGGAGTGGTGAGTAGACAACGGCAAGGGATCAGAGCTGGCAGCATCGACACGACCATGTCCACGGTCTGGGGTGGGGAACACACAGCCGAAACAGTTGAGGGCTTCAAGAGAAGCTTACTTACAGTAAAATAATATGAACACCTATGTAGCCTTATGATTACCATTTTCTGAATCAATAAGAAGAAACAAAAAAATGTAAAATTTAAAATGACCTATACCTCTCCCTTCATGCACATCTACCCTCCGAAACCTTGGTTGAACCTGATGTACATACAGTATCTCACAAAAGTGAGTACACCCCTCACATTTTTGTAAATGTTGTATTGTATCTTTTCATGGGAGAACACTGAAGATTTGACATTTTGATACAATGCACAGCATGTATAACAGTGTAAGGTTGGTGTGTCCTCAAAATAATGAAACACACAGCCATTAATGTCTAAACCGCTGGCAACAACAGTGGGTACACCTCTAACAATGGACAAATATTACCCAATTTGCCATTTTCCCTCCAGTGTGATGTGACTCATTAGTTACAAGGTCTCAGGTGTGAATGGAGGTCAATGGTGCTAAATTTGATGGTATCACTCTCACACTCTCTCATACTGGTTATTGGAAGTTCAACATGGCACCTCATGGCAAAGAACTGTCTAGAGATCTGAAAAAAAGAATTATTGCTATGTATAAAGATGGCCCAGACTTTAAGAAGATTGCAAACACCCTGAAACTTAGCTGCAGCACTGTAAAATACCATACAGCAGTTTAGCAACACAGGTTCCATTCAGAACAAGCCTTACAATAGTCAACCAAAAAAGTTGAGTGCACATGCTCAGCTTAATATCCAGAGATTTAATTTTCAAAATAGACATATGAGTGCTGCCAGCATTGCTGCAGAGGTTAAAGGGGTGGGGTGGGAGGTCAGCCTGTCAGTGCACAGACCATACATCGCACGCTGCATCAAATTGGTCTGAATGGCTAAAGCCTCATCTAAAGATAATGCACAAGAAGATCCGCAAACATACTAAGGACATGGATTACTGGAACTATGTCCTGTGGTCTGACGATTCTAATGTAAATTTATTTGGTTCAGATTGTGTCAAGCATGTATGGCTGCAACCAGGTGAGAGATACAAAGACAAGTTTTTCTTGCCTACAATCAAGCATGGTGGTGGGATTGTCATGGTTTGGGGCTGCATGAGTGCTGCCGGCTATGTGGAGGTATAGTTCACTGAGGGAACTTTGAATGCTAACATGTACTGTGACATACTGAAGCAGAACATGTTGACTTCCTTCAGAAAAGGTGCTGGACTGGCCAAGATTGTCTCCAGACTTAAACCCTATTGAGCATCTGTGGGGTGTCCTAAAACGGAAGGTGAAGGAGAACAAGGTCTCTAATATCCACTAGCTTCGTGATGTCGTCATGGAGGAGTGGAAGAGAATTCCAGTGGCAACCTATGAAGCTCTAGTGAAGAGTTAAGGCAGTGCTGGAAAATAACAGTGGTCATACAAAATATTGACACTTTGGTCACAATTTTTCCATTTTCACTTAGACGTGTACTCACTTTTGTTTCCAGTGGTTAAGCTATTGATTGCTGTGTGTCGAGTTATTATGAGGGTACACTAAATTTATACTGTTATACAAGCTGTTCGCTGACTACTTTACATTGTATCAAAGTTTCATATCTTCTGTGTTTTCCCTAGAAAAGTGTATAATAGAATATTTAAAACAATGTTAGGGTTGCACTTTTATGAGATACTGCATGTCTTTTTCCAAACGTACAAACTATGTAATTATGTGATTCTGCTTGGTATATGCAAATTTACTTTCTTAATAAATTTGCCATTTAGAAGTCTAGGAAAGATGTTTGACTTCCATCATGTATGGGAGATATAATTGGGCCTATTTTATCTGTTACCTGATTTCCCAAAAGCATGTGAGAGAAAATCTAAATTTACATTCCTAAAGAATAATAAGTTTTTGTATGTCGTCCTTTCAGGTGTTTCAAATGTTTGAGTTTTCAGTAAGAGATGGATATCCAAACCTTGTAGAGGAGGGAATTCTCCGACCTTGCCTGTTTGAGTTTCGCTCTTCTTTTCCATATTCGAAGGATGTTGTGGATGTGTTCACTTTATTTAAAGTATGTCAAATACCATCTACAAACACTTTGGCTGACATATATGAATCCTGGCGCTGACAGGCCAGTTCTAAATCGCTTTAAGGCAATGTAGAATGCACCAGAATGTATGAACCTGTTCTTCTGCAGGTCATACATACAGGCGCAGTCTGGTGCCAATATGACAAGGCTCAGGCAGACCACCTTTAACTTGGTCTGGCAAATCTAAGGCCGACATTTATGAACGGGGCTGCGCCAGAATTCTGGTGTATTTTCAGCCCGACATCTAGCGCAGCCCCATTTGCTATATTTTTACATCGCCCGCACGCCAATATCAGGCGCATTACAGAGTGCCCGCGGCACTTTGTAATGAGTCTAATTTTGGGGGGCGTGCGGGAGGCGGGGCGTACTAGAACCGTATGAAGCTATAGATTTATAACTTCAGAACGACAATTCTAGGCGCACTATTGCTGGAACAGGTAAACCACTTTCAAAGAGGTTTACCTGAGCAAGAATTGCCATCTCAGCGCTAGAATGCGCCTGATTTATGACCCGCAGTGGACCAGGTTCATAAATCAGGCACATTCTATACTTTTGTTATGTGCATAAAAATTGGCATTTAAGCCCCAAAAATCATACATGTTGCCCTAACTGTTCTGTGCCTAGATTTGGTGTCACATAATCATAAATGTGTCTAATCCTATGAATGTGGTGCGACACTAAAACGTGTCTTTGGTGCATTACAAAGGGACTTATTGTGCCAAAATTTGGACTGTGCCTGTTCATACATTCTTTTTGGCTCAAAGTATACAAGAAAACTGGCGCAGCCCCATTCATACATGTCGATCTTAGTGCTCTACTGTTAGTGGCATCTTGTTTTTTTGTTTTCTTCATTGATATTTGTAATGGTTAATCTTCTGCTATCTTAATGTACTTTCTAAGTTTCAAATAGCTACTGATTAGAAAACAGCAGCGTTATATTAAAGATAATAATACACTAATATATATGGTGTGTATACTTACTTCTGGATATATCTGTACTGGAATTATAGTAGAATGAGCAGTTATTGGGAATGGGGTCATAGATTTTTCTGGAAATCCTGTCACTAACCTTATTACAAAATAAACATAAGATAAACATATGATAGGCCTTAATTTCAGTGTTTTTAAAGTCTCTCCCCTTGTCTCTCTCCATTACTTTATATACAATAAAAGGAAACTGGTACGAAGATACTGACAAACACTCAAATAATGTATCCAGTGACATCGAGTCCCTGCACTTATACTTACGAGTTTTTCAGTAAGTATTTTTTGCATCCATAGGATATTAGGATACGTTTATAACATTATGATTTGCAAAGCTACCAGTTGCTGGTTGATTACAATAATATTTTTGAATAATTACAAAATGTGTGATGTCATGAATGGGGGATGCGAGTAGGGAGAATATCAAGGGCACAGTGGCACACAATAAAGGAGACAGAGAATTAGGTTATGTTCTCACGGTGAATTATGGCATGTATAGTACGCGCTACAATATGCCGGGTTTGTTAGAAGTAAGCGCTGGCCAGCGGGGCGCATTTCGGGCATATTGCAGCGCGATTACATGCCAAAATATGCCTCGCAATTACGTCATGTGAACATACCCTTATATCCCACTACTAACCTCAATTATGCACCAGGGAGAGGGAAAACAACACGCAGAGGTCTCTGGGGTATTGTTCATCTCAGACACACTCAGGCCTCACCTTCTTATGTGCAAGTTGAGGGAAACCAGGTAATATGCTATGCCACAGCAATTTGGACTTGGCTCTAACTCTACACTATGAACTCTACGATCTAACCTACACTATGAACAAACACCTACCCCCACACGATCCAGAACCACAACAACACACAAAATGCCGCCACCTTTAAAAAGAGATAGTGAAAGAAGCTCTAAACACCTTAAGGAAAGAACCCATGCTACCAGTCACGTGTACTGGCAGTCACTTAAACTCTTCAGAGACTTTTCAAAGTTTTAAGCTTTAATAAACAGGTACAGTGCTTAGTTACAAAAATGACAAAATAACAGACATACATAAAAACATGCAGAGCAGTAATAAACAAAAAGTGATCAGTAAAAAAAGCAACAGCACACACAGGTATATTTGATTTTAGATGCAAATTATTTATATTGATTTCATAAGGGTTACATAAAGGTGTTACATAGATTCATTTCCATACTTAAATATCATAAGGATATGTAGCCTGAGGTGACATGATCACGGACAAAAATGTTTCGGTCGGCACAGCAATCTTTTTCAATTGGATCACAAAAGAATGCAGGCTCAATGGTCTGGTATGGAGTAGTAGAACAAAAGATGATTATATGGCGGAAGATGCAATGCTGGACCATCAGGAGGGGTATGCTGATTAAAGAGAGACGCTGCAAGCGCAAATGGAAGCAGGAAGAGCGGTCCGTCAAAGTGATCAGTTAAGAATCTGGGCTGAGGAGTACAGCTGAAGAGAATTGGACAGATCTACGCTTGATGCTAACTTAATCTAACAATGGTCTTTGTAGATTCAAGGAGTTTTATGGAATATCCAAACCCCCCAGCCCCTCCTCCTGCTTAAATCACAGAAGGTCTGGCTAATTGCATGCAGGGGATACTAAAGGGCCATTCACACGGCTTATTGCAGGGACGGATTTCGGCCGTATGGCGCGCCGTACTGCGCTGCAATATGGCTGGAATCCGTGCCAGCCATTACGGTAATCCACAGTTCTCATAGAAAACTGTGGATTCCGTCTCTCCTCCCCGCTCGGTGAATACGCCGCTTGGGGAAAGTGACATGTTCATTATCCCGGCGGGATACGCGTCGTGGATAATGAAAATCTATGGGGCCGGCGGGCAGTGCCCCCGCCCCGCCCCCACCCCTTACTCAAGCCGTAATTGTGACCCACTCATCATTTTTTTTCTCTCAAAAATTATTTATTTATTGAGAATCTAAATATAGGCATCCGCTGTAATGTTTACAATAGTTTCCCATTTTTGGATTCTCAATAAACAAATTATTTGTGAAAAAAATAAAATAATTTTCCGTAACCAGCCAAGGTAAAACTGATAGCAGCAGTCTGATACTATCAGAATGGGAAGATCCATCAAAACTGGTCCCTTCCCACTCTAAAAATACCAGACCACCGCCGCCCCATAAGTGTATCATTACATTTGAATGCCTGTGTACATTGGTACCTACCACCATATGGTCAATGTATTGAGGTAATATACAGTCTGCAGAGCCTGTGTATACTGGTATCTACCACTATATAGTTGAAATATTAGTAGTAGTGTAATGGTTTAAGTTCAGGCATAGTTTGAAAGTAACTCCAAATTATCCTGGATGCTGAAAAGGCTCTCTAATGTCCAGGAAAGCTGGGTGATGCTAAACCCCTCAATCAACTTTCTTCCAGAGCTATTACACAGTTGGATGTAGTAGGCGTGTCATTTTGTGAAGAGTATGTGCTTGATGTGCAAATTTTTGGGGTGGTGCACGGCCCTCTTTTGCTTCCAAAGACTCTGATCACCTTGGTCTTGGCCGAGGGTTTCCCAAAGTTTAGGCTTGGGTACAACAGTTCAGTAGATATTATTATTTATTTATTTATTTTAGAGCACCATTGGTTCCAAGGTGCTGTACATTCGAGGGGGGTTACATACATAATATACACCAAACAAGTATAATGGTGACAATAAATGACTAACTGGTGAGGACCCTGCCCCATAGGGCTTACGATCTACAAGCAAGTAGGGAAAAGACAGAAGGTGACTAGCAGAAATGTTTGTGGGGGCTTGGTGGTAGCAGGATTATTGTGGGTTGTAGGCTATTCTGAAGAGATGTGTTTTCAAGTTGTTTTTTGAAGCTAGTTAAAGATGTGGGAGAGTCTGATGTGTTGGGGCAGTGAGTTCCAGAGTATGGGGGAAGCATGGGAGAAGACTTGGAGATGGTTATGTGAGAGCAAAGAAGGTTCTGTGAGGAGTGGAGATTGTGAGAGGGGAGGTATCTTGAGATTAAGGCAGAAATGTATGGAGGGGAGAGGTTATGGAGAGACTTGTAGGTCATGGTTAGTAATTTGAACTGGATTCCCCTGAGGAAGCAAGTTACAACAAGCGAAACGTGCGTTGGGGTGCTGGTGACACGTATCCACGACCTCTTTTACTGGTTAAGTACTGCATTAACGCATATGTTTTCTATATTTCCCGGGCTGTAACACTGTCTATCGCTGGATATATGCCATTGTCCATTATTAGATTTATATCATCTACTGTAGAGGCATTATGTATCTAGAGTAGTCAGATGTTGGGATGTGGGAGATTCATGCATTTATATTTATAGCA
The DNA here is from genome assembly GCA_025379985.1 of Phyllomedusa bahiana. Lineage (NCBI taxonomy): Eukaryota > Metazoa > Chordata > Amphibia > Anura > Hylidae > Phyllomedusa > Phyllomedusa bahiana. The sequence goes on from JAODAL010081855.1 coordinate 7,756, forward strand.
GTATATACATATTACATACTTTGCACTTTATAGAGGGTTAGGTTGGTATATGTCTCACCAGTTATTACATTTTGGGGATTCTCTATGTACCGTGAGTTTTTCGTCCTTTTAATATACTTTTGTAATGTATTAATAAAGATATAATTTTTAAATAGCTATGATCGTATGCTCTCATTTTGGTCGTTTGGTTAACAGTACTGTCGGAGAGTGATCTAAATTATGAGAGGGGGCCAGGATAATAATAGGCCTAGCCGAATTATGAATTGGGGAGTTCTATGTATGCGCTTAATGGGAAGCCAGTGTAGAGATTGGCAGAGGAGATAGGCAGAGGAGTAGCGGGGAGAGAGGTGGATAAGATGGGCAGAAGAGTTGAGGATAGATCGAAGGGGAGCAAGAGTGCTTTACGGGAGGCCACAGAGAAGGATGTTGCAGTAGTCTAGACAGGAGATGACAAGGGCATGAACCAGCATTTTTGTAGTCTCAGGGTTAAGGAATGACTGTATGCAAGAGATATTTTTCAGGTAGAGGCAGCAGGCAGAGGTAACGGCCTGGATGTGTGGTTTGAAAGAGAGAGCGAGGAGTCAAAGGTTATCCCAAGGCAGCGGACTTGTGGGACCGGTGAGAGTATAGAGCCGTTGATAGTGATAGAAAGATCAGGTGGAGGGATAGAGTGGGATGGTGAAATGATGATAAATTCAGTTTTCTCCACACTTAGTTTTAGGATATGGGAGGAGAAGAAGGAGAATATGGATGAAAGACAGTCTGGGATTCAGGAGAGCAGAGCATTAATATCTGGGAGGGAGATGTAGAGTTAGGTGACGTCGGTATATAGGTGGTACTGAAAGCCATGTGATGCATAGAACTGACCCAGGCCAAGAGTGTAGATAGAGAAGAGCAGCAGGCCCAGGACTGACCCCTAGGGGTCACCAACAGAGAGCGGGTGAGAGGAGGAGGTGGTGCGAGAGTGAGAGACCGTGAATGTCAGATCAGTGAGGTATGAAGAGATCTAGGAAAGGGCCAAGTCCATGATCCCGAGGGATGAGTGGAATTGTAGCAGGAGTGAGTGGGCAACACCAACAGAGAGTGGGCGAGAGGAGGAGGTGGTGCGAGAGTGAGAGACACTGAATGTCCGATCAGTGAGGTATGAAGAGATCCAGGAAAGGGCCAAGTCTGTGATGCCGTGGGACGAGAGGAATTGTAGCAGGAGTGAGTGGTTGACAGTGTCAAAGGCAGAGGACAAGTCTAGGAGGAGAAGGACAAAGTAATGGCGTGAGGCCTTAGCAGTTACTAGGTTATTAGTGCCCTTGGTTAGGGCAGTTTCGGTAGAGTGGTGGGATCAGAAACCAGATTGCAGCTTGTCAAGAACAGAGTTGGAGGAGAGGTGAGGAGGACAGTTGAAGATAGACGTGCAGTTCAACTAGTTTAGAGGCAAATGAAAGCACAGTGAGATGGGGCGATAGTTGGACAGAGGGGAGGGGTCCAGAGATGGTTTATTTAGGATGGTTGAGATGGTAGCATGTTTAAAGCGGTTTTATCGTTACAAAGATCATGTCTCAGATTATGGGGACAGTAAAAATAAGCACTTTTGTAATTGGGTTGCATTACATTAGTCACTTGGTTTAGCAGATATCAGCTTCTCTGTAAATCTGTATTTTGTTTCTGCTGTTGCTCTGTTGCTGGTCGGAAGCCCCCTGGTCGATTCCCTAGACACGCCCCCTGCACTGTGATTGGCTGGCTGACATTTCATTCAGCCTGTTGGGATACGCCCCTAGACAGGAAACGCCCCGGCCACGCCCCCTGGCTGTGATAGGCTGCCTGCACACTCTGTGTTATACTCCCTCTGAGCTGTTAAAAATTGATAGTGAAACCAAGGTCTGCTGGCTCTATGTACATCTCCCAGCTCTATGGTGATGATCTGGGCAATGACTGCTGTTTAAAGGGCTTTTTGCCAGAGGTTGTTTCACCTCATCACAGGTCCAGTCTTAAGCTGCTACTTTGAAAAGAGGGCGTTCTGTTCTCAGGGCTAATGCAAGCCCGACTCTTCTTATGACGTCATCATTTGTAGTGTAAACATAAGGATTCAACACTGTGTCTGCATAAGCTGCTTGTATAATGCAGTGCTTAGCTGATCCACTCTGCAAGATAAAGGTTAGGAGTTCAAGTCCCATCAGTATTTTTTTTTTTCTTTTATAATTGTACACATATGATAAGATATGAAAATTATATGTGTAGACATCTATAATTTTATTCATATACACACACAAAGCTCCCCTATATAGTGTCCCATTGTCACAGTAGTCACACCAAGCACTTCCAACATATGGTGATAAATGCATTATATTCTGGGGGTAAAGGACATGATATAAGGGAGCATGTATGTGTATATATATCATTATAGAGATTGCATATATTTTTAGGTCTCTCTACATATGTGAAAGGAATTTTAGGGGGGAAAAAAAATATACTCTGTGAGGGGACTAGAAACCCAAACCCTTTTGTTGTAAAAGCAATACGCTATCACTGTCACTGCTCTAACGCTGCACCAAAACCCCAAGTTGTTAAACGGAGCAGGCCCTTCTCTCAAAGCTGATTGCTTACCCCCATTGTTTACACACATGTCACTGACAGCAAGCAGAGATCTTATTGAAGCTGACATTTGTCCTTGTAGTTGAGTAAAGGTCTCTGCCTGTTGTCAGTACAATTTGGGTGGACACCACTAGAAGTTAAAGCTGTTGGCTTTCAGCGTCATTTGTGTGTAAACTAAGACATATGACAGGTGCTTGGGGTTTTTGGGAGCCTCAAGGTTTGAGACAAAAGAAGCATGCAGGAGGGTCAGAGTGTTATATCAGACAACCTTCTGCATCCCTGCTTCATACAAAATGTTTGATGTACAGTTCTTCTGGGGGGAACACGCCTCTGGGAGGAGAGAACGCCTGCTGAGTGGGAGAGACATGCCCGGGATTTCAAACTCAATCTGAGAAAATTAGCTGAACAGCCCAAACAGCTCAAACGATAACACCCCTTTAAAGGAGGAAGGGAAGATGCCAGAGGTTAATGATAGGTTTAATAGATGGGTGAGGGCTGGGATGATAACAGCACTAAGGTCTGGGATGAGGTGGGGATGAGGTGGGATGGCAGTGGGTCAAGATTACAGGAAGTGAGTAGCGAGGAAAGTTTGTCATGAGTAACAGTGGGAAAGCAGGTTAAGGGGGAAGAGCATAATATTACACACTATAAACCTGGATACAACAGTTTGGTAGACAATATCACACTATAGGCTTAGATACATCTATTGCGTGATTAGTATCTGACATATCATACATAACAGGCTCAGATACATTTTCGTTGTCCACAATAGTTTGATAGGCATCAGCAGGCTTAGATACACCTGCCTCCCAGTGGGTATCACACAGCAAGGAACAAGTTCTACTCTGTAGGGATGAGGGCCACAGTGTGGGAGGTTCATGGCAGAAAGTATGCCACAGTTTGGGCTTGGATACAACAGCTCGGCTAAAAGTATTGCATCTTACAGACTTGGATACATTAGCACGGCTAAAAGCATCACATGCTATAGGTTAAGATCATCCACTGGGCTGTTGGTATCATATTTAACCGGCTTAAATACATTCTTACAGTCCACAACAGGTTGAGACACATCAGCAGGCTTAGAGACACGTACCTCCCAGTGGGTATCACACAACAAAGAACAAGTTCTACTTTGCACTGATGAGGGCTGCAGTGTGGAAAGATCATGGCAGAGAGTATTCTGCAGTGCAGGTTTGGATACACAGCTCAGCAGATAGTATCACACATTATAGACTTGGATACATCAGCTTGGCCGACAGCATCATATCTTATAGGTTTAGATACATCCACAGGGCTATTAGTATCATACATCATTGGCTAAGATATCTCTGTCTCCCACCCAACAGTCGGTACACTGGCCTTGCGAACAGGCGTGATACACCCATGGTTGTACATGGGATTTCCCCAACAGGGTTAGATACATCCTCTCG
>JAODAL010081856.1:0-11771 GCA_025379985.1 Phyllomedusa bahiana
ACGCTGAACCAATAGCAGATGGAAGGGTAAAACCAAACCGTTCCCCCAAAAAACCCTTTTTTCTGCAATAGGGTTTTTTTACCGGCTGATATTTATCCACGAGTTGACCCAAATGGAGGGGATATTATAAAGATCGTGCACAGTCTGGGCCCTTTTCAAAAAGGAACTTGGTCAAAACCCAGACATAAAAAAAAGAAAGATGCAAGAGGTGTTTTTTTCCCAGTGGTTTTTCGGGGGGGGAAAAGGGGTTTGGTTGCCCACCCAAAATCTTGCCTAAAGGTCCCTTTTCCCGGTAAATTGCTCCACGTTTTATGGGCCCTTAGTAGTGAAAAAAGTGGTTCCCTTGGGGATCCCTCTTAAAGTTGCTCCCTTCCCCCCCGGGTTAAAATTTTTTTTCATCAGTCCTGTTAAAGGGGTACTTTCCCGTCTTCGATTTCCCTTCAAAACCCCCCTCCTCTGTTGCATTGAGGGCCAGTTAGAGTACAAAGTCGCCCTTTTATCTTAACCCCCTGTAGAGTCAGGGCCCTTTAAAGTACCTGGCCCACTGGAAGGGTTATGGTTTGGATTAGAGGTTGGGGGTTCCCGGGCCCCGGTTCATCCCGCTGAATCTCAGATCAGTTTTCCCAAAAATCTCCCCGGGAAAACCCCAAAAAAAGGGGTAGGGTTCAAGGGCCCCCTCCAAAAGGGGGGGGGTACTGTCAGGGACACGTTTCTTCAGGGAAACCCCAAAGGACGGCGGGGGTTAATCCCCCTAGTCCCCAAACCCCTGGGAGAGACAGGCTGGAGCCTAGGAGTGACGCTCGGCCCCTAATCAGGTCAGGGGTGGTCGCACTTGGCCAATGGGGGGGCCGCACCAATCGTCTGGGGGGGCGGGTCCATTCCTCTTTTAAAACTCTTTTCGTTAATCTTTGCGTGAGAAATTTTCCCCCTTTTCGCCCCCTGATTTCCCTGATTTGTTTTACCCCTGATTTCCGACTCCAGTTGTCATCGATACTTTCTGCCTTAGTTTTTTTTACCCGTTACCTCTGTTTTTTTGCCCTTGGCTTGTTTCCCCTTATTCTCTTGGTTTCTGTTTTTTGGGGTTTTGAGTCCCTGTCCCATATCGGCCTGGTGTTTGATTCACCCCCCCTGACACCCCTGCCGTGTAGCTAGGGCTTGCCAACATTTTGGGGTCTGCCTTAAGGGCGCATGCCAAGTAGGCAGAGACAGTGGGGGGGTGGCAGTCAGGGCCCACTGCACTCTCTGGTGAAGAAAGATTGAAAATTTGTCAATGTTTTTTCCCAAGGGGACAAATGGAAGATGTTGAAAAGCAAATCATAAAAAATATTGTAAAATTTTAGGTGGTCCCTCAAGCAGAGTACAATCTCCAATTACCTTTGGGACTAAAATTATTAATTAGCCCTTTTGAAGAGGAAAATTGTATCCCTTTTACCGTCCAAGGAAGAGACACAAGACAAAGCTATTGGTGTGGGCTTATACAAGTTTTTTCGGGTTTACCCCACAGGCACGTTTTGGTGACAAAACTGGGTACCCCTTAATATTTTGCCAAATTACCCTTTGGAAAGAGGAAAATGTACCCCTTTTTCCGTCCCCGGAAGAGACACAGAAAAGCCCTTTGGGGGTTTGGGGTTATACAAGTTTCCTTCAGGGTTTCACCCCACAGGCAGTGTTTTTTTGCAAAACGGGGGGTCTCCTTACTATTAATGCCAAAAGACAATCAAAATGTTAATTTGCTGACAAAAAATCATGACAAATCCTATTAATCTGGAAAATTTACTTAAAAGGGGAAAAAAAGAAAATTTTAAAACACATCATGATTTGTTGCTTGTCTTAACCCTTCCCCAAAATTGGAGTATGCATAGGCCCCCCGCGGGAAGTGACTTCCCTGAAATGGAATTGCTCCCCGGGGGAATCGGGGGCTTGGGAAAAGCCAGCACAATCGCACATGAACCGCGGAAAATTTTACCGCGGGCTTCATTGCTCACCCCCGGTGAGGGGAGCCCGGCGCGGGGGATTAATGCTTTATTATCGCAACCTGCATGGTCGCGATAAAAAAAACCGCAGAGGAGGAGTGAGTCCCCCTCCCCTACAACGGCGCGAAATGGCGCTCCGCCGCTAGGGGCCCCTTACCAGACTCCCCAGATGCTTTTTGAATGCATCCGGGTAGTCTGGTGAAGTCACCATGCCCACAATCCCCACTGGGGAAAAGTAAAAAAATGAGAAAAAAAAAAAAAAAGTAAAAAAATTTAAAAACGAAAAAAAAAAATTTAAAACAGTCCACGCCCTTTTTTTTTTTTTTAAAAAACGCCAATCCCCCAAAAAGATGAAAAAAAAATAAAGTACCCAATTTGGTACGCCGCGGCGTAACCCCACCCTTAAATCTGTCACTTTATTAACCCGTACGGTGAACGCCGAAAAAAACCCAAAAAAAAAAACAGTCACGGAATTGCAATTTTTGTACATCCTGAAAGCACATAAAAATGGAATAAAAAGCGATCAAAACTCATATAAACGCCAAAGTTGTACTAATTAAACGTCAGTCATTACGCAAAAAAGTCCTAACACGTCTCTGTATACGGAAAATAAAAAGTTATGGCTTCTAGAAGACAGCGATGCATAAATATTATTTACCCCCATAAAAAACTTTTTTTTTTTAACAGTGTTCAAAAATTAAAAAAAAAACTATATAAATTGGTTATCGCCGTTATCTTATCGACCCAGATAGTAAAGCTAACTGGTCATGGATACTGCACGGTGAGCGGTGTTAAAAATAAAAATAAAAAACACTGCTAGGATTGCAGTATTTTCTTCACCCTGCCTTCCAAAAAACGGTTTTGAAACTGATCAAAAAGTCTTGTACCCCCAAAAATGATACCAATAAAAACATCATCTCATCCCTAAAAAAACAAGCCCCTACACAGCTCCGTACACAGAAAAATAAAAAAGGTATGGCTTTCAGACTATGGTGATGCAAAAACGTGTTTCCTTTTTGAATAAAAGTGTTTTTATTGTGTAAAAGCAGTAAAACATAAAAAATATAAAGTCGGTATCGCTGTAACCTGCTGAGTAATACTAGTATGTCATTTATACTGCATGGTGACCACTGTAAAAAATAAAAATAAAAAAACACTACCAGGAATGCTTTATTTTGTTCAAAACGCCTCACAAAAACCTTAATAAAAAGTGATCAAAGCGGCATATGCCCCCCATAATGGTACTAATAAAAACTTCAACTCATCCCACAAAAAACAAGCCCATAATCAGCTCCGTAAACAGAAAACTGAAAAAGTTATGGCTATCAGAACAGGACAACATAAAAACGCAATTTTTTATAGACCTATCTAGTGTGTAAAAGTAATAGAACATAAAAAACTATATAAAATCTATATCATTGCAATTGTACCGAACCCCATAGTAAAGTTATCACGTCATTTACACTGCAAGACGAACACTGTAGAATTGAAGCCCAAAAAACAATGGCGGAACTGCGTTTTTCCCCCGCATTTTCATAGCCAAAATGCACAATACATCCCTAGATGAGATCCTTGAGGGAGGCTGAATCCAAAATGGGGTGACTTCTGGAAGGTTTCACCCGTTCTGGTACTTTGGGGGCTTTGTAAATACCTTATCCAAGTAGTGATGTGCCATAAAAAAATTTTAAATAACAAACTTTATTTCAAACCACGGTAAAAAGCTTCTTTCAAGCACCATCGGTATCGTCAAAAATAGAAGGTTCACTTGCTCAAATATATGAGTACATACGTATTAAGAACACCAGTCCTTTTGCGTGCTCCAAACGGAGCTTCCTCGTGGAGACGCCAGGAGACCGGGCAGCCCGCAACAGAGCAGCGACGTTTCGAGGAGATCTCCTCCCCTTTCTCAAGCATGAGTAGACGATCCCACACTCAACCTATATAGGGCTGATTAAACACACATGATAAAAACATAAAAACAACTTTTATAAAAATGATCTTAAACTATAACTTTCATTGATTCCCTTAGGAGCCAGAGAGCTCAGCCGATGTATCCATTCGGCTTCCTTTTGTAATAGTTTCGTTTGGAACTGTTTAGAATTTTTACAATAAACTTTTTGTAGCACACACCAGCGCAATTCAGCTACACTATGTTTCTCAGTTGCAAAAATGACTGCAACTGGGATTCCCCAAATATCTTTTTACCTTCTTCGGGGTTAAATTATAATTTTTCTTATTCGCAAATGCCTTATCAATGATTTATGCTCATTTAAATCTAACCTTTCCGTTCTACTAGTCTGGGCCCACATAAATCTTTCCAAAAGGGCACTTAAGCATATAAATAACCGCTTCACTATCGCATGTATGTGATCCTTTAATATATATAGGGAAGTATTTTGTCGGATGGTATATGTGGTCACCTTTTATGATAGCAGAGCATTGCTGACAACGACAACAGGCAAACATGCCTGTACGCGTAGAACCAATCCTAGTCTGTACAGTCCCCTGTGCTTTTTTGTTACAAATGTCTGCTGAAACTAACTGTTGACCACTGTTTTACCTCTACGATAGACATACCTCGGTCGATTTCTAAACAGTGATCCAAACTGGGGGTCCGATTGCAATACTTTCCAATGTGTTTGAATCGCTTGTTTGATGATGCCCGCATGGCAATCATATGTAGACATAAATATAAAAGCATCATCTTCCTATTTCTTAGGTGGCTTAATTCTCAAATATGCCTCTCTAGGTGTACTATAGACTTCCATACCTATTTTCTCCAGATCTTCCCTTAAATAACCTCTATCGGAAATTTTTTTATAATCTTTTTCATGTTGACTAAATACTCCTCATCACTAGAACAAAAGTGCCGGGCACGAACAAACAGCCATTTCATGATAAACATAAACACCAGGGGAGGATGTTGGGGTTTGCGATAAAAAATATTATTAGTATTCGTATCCTTAGTATACAAGGTAGTACTTAACTCATTCTCGTGTTTTCTAACCAATACCTCTAAGTAAGCAATTTCTTTCTGGCTTTTTGTGGCCGCAAATTGGATAAGCAGATGCGCTTTATTAATATGTCCAATGAAGTCCTCCAACTCTGAATCCGATCCGGACCAGAGCAGGAAGACATTATCGACGTATATAAGCCAACACACCGCATGTCTGAACAGAGGCTGAGAAAAAATATGCTCACGTTCAAAATTTTGCATAAAAATATTAGCATAGCTAGGCCCTGCGGGCGATCCCAAACAAGTCCCTTGCAATTGAAGAAAAACTCCTCACCAAAACGAAAAAAGTTTTTGGTCAAAATTATATCTAACAGTTACATTAAAAAGGCAATCTGCCGATTAGACAATTTTGGGTTTTGAATAAGCACTTCCCTAACTGACTGCGTACCTTCAATGAATGGAATATTAGTGAACAATGACTTTATGTCCAATGTACACATACACCTTACCTTACTACAATCAGTAACCTTAACTTTTCGTAAAAATTGTCCTGTATCATATAGTATGTGGGGATCTTTCTTAACCTCCTCTTGTAGGAAAATATCCAGGTACGCTGCCAATGGCTCAAGCATCGAATCGATTCCTGAAACTATCGGCCGCCCTGGCGGATTCTTAAATGACTTGTGGATTTTTGGTACTATGTACAGTATTGGGACCCTAGGGTTTAACTTGGTGAGTATTGCCTTTTCTTGGTTAGTTATTACCTCACTTAATACAGCATCTTGAAGAATATCCTCAATATACTTCAACCGTGGGATCATGGGTTAACTTTTTATAAACCTGCTTATCATTTAATTGGGAGATAACCTCCTGTTCATACATATCGGTATTAATGATGACACTGGCCCCTCCCTTGTCGGCTTTTTTCACAATTATAGTTGGATCTCCTGCAAATTGTTTAAGTGCCTTCCTTTCTTCTGATGTAAAATTAGACCATTTTTTATTCCTATTATTGACTTTATCCCAATTCCTAGCGACCTCATCAAGCACTAATTGTTGGAAAACTTCTAATGACGAATTTTTGATGTCTGGGTCAAAACTACTTTTGCTTTTCAACTTGCCACTAGAAAATTTATTAACACCTGAAAAACATTTTTTATCCTTGAAAAATATTCTAAATCGGATATTCCTGCACAATTTAAAGAAGTCAACTTCAAAATCGAATTGTTTAGTCTCATTTTTAGGTACAAAGATAAGTCCTTTTTCTAAAACAGCCTTTTGTGCAGGGGACATTTCCTTAGACGAGATGTTACATATCAACGAGGAAAGATTTGCTTCCTGTTCCTGGTGCCCCGACGGGTCTGTGACTCTCCGCCTATGACTTCTTTAAATTGTGCAGGAATATCCGACTTAGAATGTTTTTCAAGGATAAAAAATGTTTTTCAGGTGTTAATAAATTTTCTAGTGGCAAGTTGAAAAGCAAAAGTAGTTTTGACCCAGACATCAAAAATTCGTCATTAGAAGTTTTCCAACAATTAGAGCTTGATGAGGTCACTAGGAATTGGGATAAAGTCAATAATACATGAAAAAACTTTGAGACTCTCGGTTCACATATTTTGATCAAAAGATGTTTAAGCTGCCCACGACTTTCAACGTGATCTCAAAATCGGGCAGTCCTATGCTATCTTTACCTCTCAATCGAGCCAATCAGGCCTCTCACTGGGTCAACCGACCTCCATTATTCAGAGAGAAAAAATAAAAAACACCAACCTGCAAGCTGCCCTTCTTATGACAGCCTGTGAGAGTGGGCGGGGACAGAAACCCAAATGGAAGCACCCCTTCCTTCCCATATAGGTTAAAATCAATGTACACCAAGTATAATGTATGTTTCTGCACACAAAAACATTTCTGAAAAAACATATGCAAACCTGGGTGCCACTGGCAGGGCTGCGGCACACATGTAATTATACATGTACACACACAGACCGCCGCCAGCGGCACATTACTGCAAAAAGGGCAATACACTACGTGGAAATCCCTAATGAAGCATTTATGCTATCTATCATACATGAAAAAACTTTGAGACTCTCGGTTCACATATTTTGATCAAAAGATGTTTAAGCTGCCCACGACTTTCAACGTGATCTCAAAATCGGGCAGTCCTATGCTATCTTTACGGTCTGTGTGTGTACATCGATTCGATGCTTGAGCCATTGGCAGCGTACCTGGATATTTTCCTACAAAAGGAGGTTAAGAAAGATTCCCACATACTACATGATACAGGACAATTTTTGCGGAAAATCAAGGTTACTGATTGTAGTAAGGTTAGGTGTATGTGTACATTGGACATAAAGTCATTGTTCACTAATATTCCATTCATTGAAGGTACTCAGGCAGTTAGGGAAGTGCTTATTCAAAACCCAAAATTGTCTAATCGGCAGATTGCATTTTTAATGCAACTGTTAGATATAATTTTGACAAAAAACTTTTTTCGTTTTGGTGAGGAGTTTTTTCTTCAATTGCAAGGGACTTGCAGGGGATCGCCTGCAGGGCCTAGCTATGCTAATATTTTTATGCAATATTTTGAACGTGAACATATTTTTTCTCAGCCTCTGTTCAGACATGCGGTGTGTTGGCTTATATACGTCGATGACGTCTTCCTGCTCTGGTCCGGATCGGATTCAGAGTTGGAGGACTTCATTGGACATATTAATAAAGCGCATCCGCTTATCCAATTTGCGGCCACAAAAAGCCAGAAAGAAATTGCATACTTAGATGTATTGGTTAGAAAACACGAGAATGAGTTAAGTACTACCTTGTATACTAAGGATACGAATACTAATAACATCTTGTATCGCAAAAGCCAACATCCTCCACAGGTGTTTAAGGGTATCATGAAATCGCAGTTTGTTCGTGCACGGCACATTTGTTCTAGTGATGAGGAGTATTTAGTCAACATGAAAAAGATTATAATTTTTTTTTCCGATAGAGGTTATTTAAGGGAAGATCTGGAGAAAACGGGTATGGAAGTCTATAGTACACCTAGAAAGGCATATTTAAGAATTAAGCCACCTAAGAAAAAGGAAGATGATGCTTTTATATTTATGTCTACATATGATTGCCATGCGGGCATCATCAAACAAGCGATTCAAACACATTGGAAAGTATTGCAATCGGACCCCCAGTTTGGATCACTGTTTAGAAATCGACCGAGGTATGTCTATCGTAGAGGTAAAACAGTGGGTCAACAGTTAGTTTCAGCAGACATTTGTAACAAAAAATCGCAAGGGACTGTACAGACTAGGATTGGGTCTACTCGTACAGGCACGTTTGCCTGTTGTCGTTGTCAGCACTGCTCTGCTATCATAAAAGGTGACCACATATACCATCCGACAAAAGGCTTCCCTATATATATTAAAGGATCACATACATGCGATAGTGAAGCGGTTATTTATATGCTTAAGTGTCCTTGTGGAAAGATTTATGTGGGCCAGACTAGTAGAACGGTAAAGGTTAGATTAAATGAGCATAAATCATTGATAAGGCAATTTGCGAATAAGAAAAATTATAATAACCCCGAAGAAGGTAAAAAGATATTTGGGGAATCCTCAGTTGCACGTCATTTTGCAACTGAGAAACATAGTGTAGCTGAATTGCGCTGGTGTGTGCTACAAAAAGTTTATTGTAAAAATTCTAAACAGTTCCAAACGAAACTATTACAAAAGGAAGCCGAATGGATACATCGGCTGAGCTCTCTGGCTCCTAAGGGAATCAATGAAAGTTATAGTTTAAGATCATTTTTATAAAAGTTGTTTTTATGTTTTTATCATGTGTGTTTAATCAGCCCTATATAGTTTGAGTGTGGGATCGTCTACGCATGCTTGAGAAAGGGGAGGAGATCTCCTCGAAACGTCGCTGCTCTGTTGCGGGCTGCCCGGTCTCCTGGCGTCTCCACGAGGAAGCTCCGTTTGGAGCATGGAAAAGGACTGGTGTTCTTAATACGTATGTACTCATATTTTTGACGATACCGATGGTGCTTGAAAGAAGCTTTTTACCGTGGTTTGAAATAAAGTATGTTATTTAAATTTTTTTTATGGCACATCACTACTTGGATAAGGAACTTATGAGGTTGGAGGCCCTATGATTGTGCCTGAATGAAGGTTGCATGGAAAAGTTAAAGTGGCATTGTTTTCTTATTATAAGTGGCTTTGTAAATGCGACATGGCCCCACCAAAATCTGTGTTCCAAAAGCCAAATAACACTCCCTCCCTTATACGCCCTGCCATGCGCCCACACAGCAGTTAACACCCACATGTAGGGTATTGCCGACATTGGAAGAAATTGTGTAACAAAATTTTGGGTGCTTTTTTACCAGGATTCCTTTTTAAAAATGAAACATTTTCAGCTAAATTTGCAGATTTTTGGGAAAAAAATGTTTTTTTCATTTTCACAGCCCAACGCTAAAACATTTTGTAACACACCTGTGGGGTCGATATACTCACTACACCCCTGGATATATTCCTTAAGGGGTGTAGTTTTCCAATATGGGGTCTGTTTTTGGGGATTTTATTAAGTTTTAGCACCTTAGGGTGTCCGCAAACCGAAAGGGCCCCCAAAATAAAATGTAATAAAAAGAGACCCCGAGTCTGTAGTGCTCCCCAATTCGGGGTTTTGGGGTTTGACAAAATGCGCATGGGGCAAAATTGGGATACTCTAAAAAACGGAGAATCTGGGGAATCATATTTAGTCACTTTTCCCCTGTTCACATTTTCCGTTTTGTGTATAAATATAAAAAATTGAAAATCTGCAAAAAAAGTGAATTTCGAAATTTCCCAACACTTTGCTTTAATTCCCTTGAAACCCCTAAGGGTTTTAAAAAAAATTTCCAAAAATGTGTTTTAAATATTTTTAAGGGGGTGTTTTTAATAAAGCCCATTAGGGGGTTCTAACACAGGTCAATAAAAAAGTCACGTTGAATGGCTGGTCCTAAAAAAATTTTATATTGAAAATTTTTTTGAAAATTTGAAAAATTCTACAAATTTTTTTAACCCCCCTAATGTCGAAAAAAAAAAAAAAAGAATTTAAAAAAATGATGGAAAAACTACAGAGTCATTTTAGATGTAGTTTAAACTTTTTTGAATGGAAAACTTCTGTCTACAGCGAAATTTTTTAAAGTTTGAAATTGGGAAATTTTTTTTTATTTTCCTTTTTTAATATTTTTCATGGAAAGGAAAAATGTCAAAAAGTTTTCTGACATAAAGTAACAGTGCCAGTTTAAAAAATGGGCTCTGTCGTAGGCCAAAACTGGCCCGGGGGTTTTGGGGTTAAAAAACTAATTTTTCGTCTATTGGGTTTGCGAAAGGCCCACTAAAATTAAACCACAGACTAAAATATACAAATATACTTGATTGTAGACCGCTCTTATGACAAATTTAACTTCTTTATATCAAATGTCTTTTGAAAGATATATACAGATACAAATGGATGTTCTTTTTGAAAACAAGATGGCTATATGTTAAGCAAAGTTATACAGTATTTAGATAATGGCACCTTAGTATATTAATTTTGCAAAAGTGAGACTGGAGTTTGTCAAAATGCATATTGTCAATCCACAAAATTTGGTTAATGTCCATTAGACAGATGAGACAAAAATTAAGTTTTTTTTATTGCAAATTGCCCTTTTTCCATTCAAATGAACATACAAAAAAATGAAAAAAACAAAAAAAAAATTGTACCTTGTGAAAATGAGGGGCTCATTTGTTTACTGCATGTCACGGTCCCCGGGGCTAGAAGTGGGTCCACTGGGCCAAACAAGCGAAGGAATCTAAGTAGGTCCCCGGTTTTACCAGAGCCCCCGCAAAGGGGTGGCTTGGTGGCAGGATCTACCAGGTCATTACCCCGTGACTTGTTGCGGTGGGAGCCCAAATAAAGCGTGGGCAAAATCTAGGAAAGGGTCGGTTTTGGGGGCGGGGAGAAGTAGGACAGGAGGGAATGGTTTGTGGTGTGGATAGGGAGTAGGTGGGCGGGGGGGCAAGATGTGTGGTCGAGGAACGGAACTAATGGATGGGCACGGTAAATCAAACGGCTTGGGGCGCTTTTCAGTAGGGTAAAATGGGACTAAAGCCCCGGAAAAGCACCGGGAAAGGGGGAGGGTTAAATAAGGGCAGTGACCGGTAATCCCAATAACCGGTGCATGGGCCCCTTTTTAAAAATTTTACAGAGCGGCGGGTGCCCTTAGAGCGGGGGACGGCTGGGGGATGGAGTAAACAGGAGCGCGGCCGGGGAAGTAGGGGGTGATGGGGGGGCCGGGGGGTGCCCCCCGCCCGAATGCGGGCCGCTCGTGCGGAGCCCCGGGTGTGCCCGCGACCCCCGGGCGGGGTCTCAGGCCCCCCCAGTGCAGTACCAACCCCCCTTCGGCTTCCCCCCCTTTTTGGCCTGGGGAACCTTGAAAGATGTTCGATCCAGAATATTGTTCTCTGGCTAAAAACCTCCTTGGGCCCCAACCCCTTCCCGTCAAAGGAAAAAAGCTTCCCTCTGACCTCTTCAATCTTGAAATTCTTTACCGTAAATAATCGGGGGCATCGGCCAGGAGTGGGAGGAGCAAGACCCGAAGAAGCGATTTGGATGACCCGGGTTTAGAAGAGAGGGTGGAAGGAGTTTTGGACCTCTAGTGGGAGGAAGCGGGCTTGTTGCTACTGGATTAAAGCGTTAGACCCGAATGGGGCCCAGGAACCCGGGGGGCCCCTTATAGCTGGGAACCTTTAAAAGATTATTTTTCGAAAACCACACCTTTTTCCCTGGCAGAAGGGGGGGAGGGCTTCGCTTTTTGTCGGGTTGTGCCT
>JAODAL010081857.1:0-11770 GCA_025379985.1 Phyllomedusa bahiana
GATTTTTTTTGTTTTTCGTTGTATATCGTATTCACATTACATTTTGCATTGTGCTACGTTCTTTTCATTAAGGATAATTAAGATTTAATTTTCCTCAGGTGCTCTCTGGACGTTTGACTATATTAGCACGTTATTGTGTCACAACGCCCCAAATGCTACTCTAAGGGTCCAAGGGGGGCCCTGAAACGCGTAAGATGCGTTGCATTACTTGGCGTCAAGATTTTAACTTTTGATACGATTTTTGGGATGTGATTAATAAATGTTTTTGGAACTTTTAACCGAAGTGCCGGAATAACTTTCTTTCTTTACGGTGTATGCTCAAACCCTAGTGAGGGAAGGCGGTCATGTTTAAATCCCCAGATGGTAAAGAGGAGCAGGGGTCTGAGGCAAAGGATAAATCTTTCCTGGAAGGTATGGGGGGAAAAACAGTCAAGATAGTTATGTCCTGTACTGTGGGAGGACTTATATGTGGGTGATTTTTTTCAGCCAGAGGGTCTGCGCCCTACTGTGGTGAGAAGGTGACTGAATTACCTGATGTGAACACAGCCAGGTTGGTCGAGATGGAGACCCAGAAGGAGGTTAGTCTGGCTGTTCTTGATGGTGAGCAAGATACAGGAGTGTCCCAGATAGAAACTGAGAGTTCTCCCTTAGAGATGGCTGTAGGGGATGGGAAGGAAACATCTCCACACATTGCTTCCAAATGTCTGCTAAATGGTGCAGGTGAAAACTGTGCACAGGGGAATGTGTCCTCTGCGATTGGCGAGGTCCTGGTTGCAGAGCTGACACAGTTTGTGGCCCCTGTAGTGCAATATAGGCCTCCTCAAGTGGTCACTACAAGTCAAATACCTGTGGCAGGCTGTGAAGCTCAGGTGACTGCCAGTGACCCCTGTAGTCCAGCAAGGATATTGCATGAAAAAACGGAAACAGGCCATGATGGTGGTTTTCCCACTGCTGTAAGTCAGGGGTATGGAGGGACGAGCGCGTCCTCAGACCTTAGAAACTCACCTGGTAAGGAGGCTGAGGTCATCGGCAGGGCTTTCCTTGATGTTGAGATTGTCTGTAATAACCCTGTGATCACTGACCTACAGGTTAAGGGTGGCACAAAGGTACATTGTGCCATAGTCAGTTCTACTGCAGTGGAGGGTATCATCACTGAGGAGGTCAGTGAGGTAGACCAGAGTCCCCCTGCTAGGAACCAAGTGACAGCCTGGAGCCAAGAGGCGGAGCTTCAGGGTTCAGAGAAATTTAAGGCTGTATCTGATCCTAAGAGACAGAAGTTGGTCAGGAACCAGAGGGCTGGTGAGGAAGAATTTGGTCTCATTATGATCCTGCAGACCAACAGGTAGTAGGTTTGGTCCCAGGTGCGCCCCTTGAGGCTCTGGTGGATAGTACCCTTGAGATGGGTGCTGTCATTACTGCTTCCTGTGCTGCTAGTGTGGTTGCGGGGACTAACCAGGGGCCTTTTGCTTATAGGAGACCCGAATTAGTGAAAAACACTGCCCAGTGGGCACCATCCCAAGGTACCCTGTTGGGGGGAAGGCAACAAGGCTGATAGTGCTGTTTTGGAGTTACAGGGTACTCCTGTGAATTCACATGGGGGCTAAAGGTGGTGACATCCTTGCAGCAGAGTGTGAAACGTCGTGCCACAGTAGTAAGTGGCAGTAAACTTCGGGGCCATTTTTGAGGTGAGCGCATGGTTGAGCCCGTGAGCTGTTTTTGGAAAATTTTTGTCCTCCCCCCTGATGATGTAGCGGGGATGTTGCCCTTACAAAGGTCCAAGGGGGAAAAAAGGAAATGGGGAATGTATGGATTCTCTATGTGCCAGCATAAATCAGGATGTATATCTCGGGTTTAGGGGACAGGTGGGAAAAAGGGATTCCGGAGAAAAAGTGGGTTTCTTTCCCCCAAAAAACAAGGGATAAAGCTGTGTAAGTCGATTCCCTCTGTTGGGGTTTTGATCCTGGAGGAAGGGTTTTTGGCGGGGGAAAAGACCTAGCCTTATTCAAGGGGGGGGGGGAGTGACAGGGCAATAAAGGGATTACCTATTCTGCCATGGGGAGTTTTTACCCGAGTTCTCTATGCAACATGCCACCAAGGATACCTGCCTTGGGGGGATAAGAGCCCCCGCATGTTTGTCGCCTCACTAAAATGGTTGGCAATGGGGTAGTATTTTTTTGGCTTTCAGCCTTTCTTAGGTCGCCTTTTTGGGATAACAATGTGTCGGGGTGGGGGGGCTACTCCCCTGGTTCCAGGTCGGATTTTTGGGTACGGGTCGATTTTCCTATAAAATGCTTGGGCCTCGGATACGGGGTGTGGTTTGCTTCCCAAATGGACGGCGAAGATGAGGAAGGCTTTACCAGAGGGTTGAGCCAGCAGGTGGGGTGACCTCTGAAAGTCAAAACCGTGGAGACTGGGGGGAACGGACTATGTCTGATGAATTTTGGGTCCGACCCCATGTAAAAAGGGACGCTACATGTGTAGTGGGGGCCAACGGCCCGGGTTTTTTTTACCTGTTTTTTTCTGTTACAAAGTGTGCTTGCAAAGAAATAAAATGTGAAGGCCAAAACTGAAAGAAACCCGGGGTCCAAGTGCCCCATGTGACAGGGCCACACGATCTAAACCAAAGTGACGGCGTTCCAAGAGCAGAATATCCCCAGGTGGGAACAGACCCAAGATGGCGGCCGGAGTGCATGTGAATTGTCAAACAGGGGTATTATCTACCCCTCCCAATAAAGATAGCTATAGTAATTATTGTTGAGCGATTACGTGGCTATCGACATCGGTCTGATAGTCATAGTTCGGCCAAACCATCGATAATGTTTTTCGATAGGTGAGCAAGTCGTATTATGATCGATGACCATATGAAGGGGGGGGGGGGGGAGGGGGGGGGGGGGGGGGGGGGGTCTAGGGTTGGGGGGGGGGGGGGGGGGGGGGGGGAATCTAGTTATCTAGAGGAAACACCTTCTAATTACTTACACACCCAAACAAGGTCTTGGAGAAGCGGAATAAACATCCACAAACAGTCAAATGTATACGACTCCAACAAAAGGCAAGCACTACGGATGATGGTTAAGAAACAAGACCCTACTGAGAAAATATAAAAAACGACACGAACCATTTCACGTATCCCAGTCTAGTACCACACATGGGTAGCATTACACTTACGGCAAAACCATCAATCACTCAGACTCCACCAATACTCCCTCTATTCCTCACTATCCTACTATCAAATTTCCTCCCACCACAACCAATCACATTCCCCAATCCTACAACCCATACCAGGCCCTTGCCTCATCGCCCCCACCCATCATGACGCCCGCAGATAAAAAAAGAGCCGCCCTACTGTTCTTTACATAACCACTCCACCAAAGTAAACTGAAAACACTGTGACATAGACTATACCATCCCTAGGGCGCACATCATATCCCCAACCCAGCAAAACCCCTCATAATTAAAAAGAGCCGGTAAAAAGTGAGTCTTTCAACCACCATTTTTAGTTTCACGGGTGGACATTGACCTTAACCTGCCCTGTGGGCCACGAGCATGAGCCGCCAAACAAGCATGACCTACCCCACATTAAAAAGAGCCGGGGGTAAAAAGGAGGTATCTTTCAAGTGACCACCATTTTATTTTCACAAGACAATGAACTATAGCCTTTTCCCAGGGGCCACAGTGTGGAGCAAGATGCCCCGCTACACCTGCATAATAAACCCTCCAAGTATAAATGAGCAAAGATCTTCTAGTGGCCACCTTCGACAATATCAATCCCCCCCCAATAACATTCAATCACATGCTCCATTTACTAAACCCTTTCCCAGTGCGGCCACATCAAGAAGCCCTCAAACCTGCATGAGCCCCCTACAATTGTAAAAAGAGTCGGTAAAGAATTCGTCTATCAAATGCCACCAAAAAACTTAATCACACTTATTAGTGTACATATACTCTAACCGTCCTGGGGCCAACTAGAAAAGAACCCATGTCCGTAGTAACGTGGGGTTCTGTGAGATGCCCATGCTAGTCGACCATTCAAACAAATAAACCACGCAGGATAAAATGCCCTGATTACTCAAGATGTCAAACTAAAACTGTTCAAGCAGAAGCCTGAAATCGGAAGCGTAACGAGATCGAACACCCTCCGGTACCACAGAAACACAGAACAAGTTAACCTGGTGAAGTGTCGCTTTTTTAGCCCCGCTCGGCGATCCAGATATAGTGGACCCAAATATCAACACAAATTTAAAAACTTGGTGTTACACTCATGAGTGTCTCCTTATACCGAAACCAACCTCAGATAGCCCATAAATCTTGGGCATTCTTTATCCTCGAATTTTACCTCAAACGTGCTGGAGGAAATGTATCTCTGTACTTTGTTTCTCTTGTTCCGTGTGCTCCCAAACACCATGTCCTCCCTCTGAATAACCTAATTCATCGGTCACGTTTTTCCTGTACTCCGTGTATGCTCTTTGTTCCCTGTACAATTCAGACGGAAAATTTTTAAACAGGGAGCAATTTTATAGTACCATGGCAGTTTTTTTATTACTGTTAAAACAAGAAAACTACAATTTTAAAAATCCTGATGGAATCTCCACCTATGTCCTTTGTATTCCGCTATTTTATACATAGTATTAGATGGTTTTGATCTCAAATAACTGGAATTGATAAGCGATTTAAATATCTTTCATAAACCAAGTCATTATAGCACATATGTGTCCATGTAACATTGTTCCTTATCCTATTCCTGTTTATCTGAACTAATCGCACCAACGCCATTTAGAGCCACTCTTTTTACCATGTTGTTAATAACAAAAGGTCTGTTTAGAAACATACATTTTTTTAAATGAGGACGCAGTATTATAGCTGCATTGTCCCGATGTCAACAAGGCCTTCCCACCACTAACAAATCAATACCCTTGATCCACATATGGACAATTTTGAAGACCAAACTGTCTATGAAGAGCACAATCAAATTAGCGCCAACTGCACCATTCAACATGCATCCAAAACACGGCCAGCAATGACCCTAAAAGAAAAAAAAAAAGACAACTCAGTGTGACCACTGTACGACCCAATGACTCTCGTCTACCAATTTTCCCCAATTGACGCCAGCCACTATTTCACTGATCCAAAGGACCATGAAAATTGGCATTCACACATCACACACCAAGACCCCTAAAAGCCAATCAACCCACAGCGACTACCACCGGTTCGAGCGGATTAGTTATCCCCAGTATACCTAAAATTGAAATGAGGAACATCCGCAACGCACCACATTTCTGTACCAAAGGACCATTATAATTGCTGTAATCTCACAGACAACAAGTAACCCCAATAAAATAAAAATAAGACTACTCAAGCCACTGTTACAAAATTGAGAGGCAACATGACCCCAAAACATTGACAATGTGAAAAATTCTAAAAGATGAAGTGAGTAAAAGGAATACGGTGTTTTCATGAAACCTATGGAGTCTTTTAGACTCCTCAACGCAAAACCATCAAAATGAACAGTTGGAATTTGAGATAACAATTGCTTAATAAATGAGCATTTTAAAAATAGATTATATCAGATGACCATTTCTGTTTGGTAGAGGAATGTATGAAGTAGACCACCAACTATCGGTGACCTCGGCAAATTTGGGCCACAACACATCAGAGATCCAAGCCTGTTCATCCTAGCTGAAAGTCCAACGAATCCACATATCTTGTGGGAAAGCCGATGTCCCGTTTGTCGTGTAACGACTCCTCCGTCCTTGTGCTCGAAGGTCCTCTCAGAAATGACGCTGGCTGCTGGGCCCATGACAACACCCTATGGCGTGTGCTATCCAGCTCTGGTCCAATTCGAGTCCATTTTGGATACCCATAAGTCTATTGGTCCGAACACTTACACAAACATCGTGTTGAACCATATCGTCGTGTACCATGATCTTATAGCTGGTCTCAGGGTGTAGTATCTGTTGCCTGCATTGCATCCGTTGGTGAGGTGGTAAATTAAAGATTGTCCAGGAGGTCCCACCCATTAGTTCTTCTGTTTCTGCCACCTTGCCTGTCACTGCCGCTCCACGGCTACGGTTGCACTCTCTCACTGCTGTCACGTCGCTGGCGGTTGTCCAACAACCGTGAACATTTGAATAACGGAATCAGACGCAACAGATGACACCAGTTGATCCAAATCAGCAAGGTCCTCCATTTCCCTGCATTTTACTCTCATTTGGTGTGGGTGGAACAGGAAAGTGCTGAGTTTTGTTTTGTACCGGGGATCCAGAGGGTGGGCCACCCAGTAACTGTTGTTCATTTGATGGCCTTAAATGGCGAGGAACAAGTTTGAGAAATGGAGCAACAAGCACTCATGTGAGGAGATGGAGCCTTGATTTCCCAAGGCCTCAGGTTTGATGAGCACAAGCAAACTCATCTTCCTCATCTGCCTCAAATTCAGCCGCCAACCTCTTTCCAAGGCAGGGACGTTCGGTGGTCTAGGATAACTCCACCTCCTCCGCCGCTTCCTCCGGCACAACGCTTCAAGCACAGGCCCTTACTCTGCCTCAGAAGATGCCCCTGAGAGCGTGAGGTGCCCGCCTTTGCACTAGCTCTGACCCTGAACCACTGCCTAATTGAAGACCATAAAATTTAGAAACTGTCGGGCCTTTGTGGATTTGACCAGAGAATAAAGGCTCCCGTGTCTGCATCTGGTCCGACTCCACCTCCGTCGCTGGCGGGACCTGATGTTCAGATTGTCCAAACGAACGTCCAGAACTAAGATCAACCACAATGCTCTTGCTGTCAAGGGCACTCGTCCAGCACTGACCATTTTTGTGGCGTTCTTTCAAAAACTGCAAGGGATGGTGCAGAGCTCTTCTACCTGCCTCCACTCATTGGGGGTGGCTCAACACCGCCGAGGTCCGCACCGCTGCTGTTGTCAGGCCATGTGATCACTTCGTTACTGCTAATGGCATTGCGCTGCTCCCCTGGACAATCGCTGGAGCATGTGGAGGGTGGAAATTCAGCGTGTTGCCACGGTCCAACAATGAGAACGTTGACGGGGAGGCCTGAGCCTGGACGCTGCAACGCAGCCAGGCGGACGAAGCAGGCTGCGCACGGCGGAAGTGCGAACTCTAGACCTCTGAGCTTCTTCAGCAGGCAGTCAATCCCGGGTACTCTTTTAAAATTATCTTGGACGACAAGTTCAATGACATGTGCCAGCAAGGAAGTGCTCCAAGCCTAACCTGATCTTAAGGCGGCAGCAGATTTTCGCCCGATATCGCACACTCACCTTGTCTTGCACCAGTTCTTGTCACCCACCCAGCTCTCGGTCTCGTTGCGGAGAGCTGTCCACAGCTCCTGACCTGATGTGGACGGTCTCCAAGGCTGATAATTTCAACACGTGCCTTGTGGTCCTCAGTGGCACGTGATGCCACCAGGAAGACCTTGGGGTGAAAGACCCGCACCACCCTGTGGTTTGAAAGACATGCGCCGAGCCTGAGAGCCACCGACCCACCCCCCGAGACATCCACCCAGCTCACCCAGTGAGCTGTCACAGAATAGATAGGCCAATTGGTGCCGTTTCTTACTAGACCCATGTGTCGGTGGTGAAGAATGGACTTTTCTTCCGGACACAGATGCAGACATACGCGCTTGAAAATTTTAGATGACACGTGGCTGGCCAGGGCAGGACGGCTTTCAGTCAAAGAATTGCTGCTCGGCATCTGGTACTGGGGGCGGCCGAGGCCATTACGTGGCGGAACCCATCTGTGTCCCCATACGGAAAGGCAACATTTCCAAGGCCAAAAGCCTGGCAATCCGGACATTCAGGCTTTTGGCTATGGGATGGTTTGGGTTACAAGTGTTTCTTCTGCTCCCCAAATCGGAAGACAGAAGTCTGGCTTGCCTAGACTGGCCGCTTGTACGTCGTTGCAGGTACGTCAAACTGTGTAAGGAGAAGGGGTAGGATGGGTCTCTGTGGTGCTGTGTACTCGGAGCGACTGTGGAGGCTGAAGCGGAGGCTGATCCCTGATCATCGACTCTGAGAGACATGGCAGCTGGGGGGGGGGAAAGGAAAAAACGCTTGGTGGGTGCGGAGGAGGAGGAGGCGATAACAGAGGGAGTGACAGTGGATGGAGGGCCCGGTTCGTGACTGGCCTTTTTTGGCCAAGTGTTTGCCGTCCATTTCAACTCATCCCTTCTCTGCATGTGACAAGACATGTTGGTGGTGGTTAACCAACTAAGGTCTTTAGCCTCTACTTATGCGTTTACGGCCAAAGAGCGGCATATGACCATCGCTGGTGAATCAGCAGGCTTGCTCAAAGAAGGCCCAGGCTTGAGAGGTCCTGGACCTTTTTGACGGCGAATAAGCGAGGAGCGTGTTGCGCTGACCGTGGCTGTGGAATCATATCATGCGAACTTGCTGCGACGCCCGCTCCCTTTTTTGTTGCGGCGACCCGTATTGACACTACCCCATCGTCTTCCTCTCACTCCACTGATGAAGCGCTTCGCAGCAAATTCCTGCGGAAAAGATTCAGGATGGATTCGGCAATGTCGTCATCATCCATCATCATCAACACAGGTGACTTGGTCGTCCCAGACTTTCTGCATCCCAGAAGCTGCGGGCGACAAGCAAGGGGCACTGGCAAGGCGTTGCCCGACCGCCCGGGATTATTTTGAGCCGATTGACCGGCATCCTCCTTCACCACCTCTGATGGCAGTCAGTACTGGGCGTCATAGCAGACTAAAACATCCTCTTGATCTTTGTAACATGCCCTTCTGACCCCAACCGCATGTTAGTCATCAACGAGGTCTTCAGACAATGGATTATCCACATTGGTGGGTACACGAGTTGACACCTTGGGCTGCTTCATTTTGGACGTGCTGATGAATGCTGATGAAATGACATTTGCGCCGAGACTGGGAGGACGTGGAGGTAAGACTGCTAGATGCAGGTTGCATTAACCACTGAAGGCCAGATTGGCGACGATGTTCGTTACATAGATTCACGTAGGGCCCTGACCCAGCGATGACAGGCCTGACGTCCTGCAACTGACCGATCCGCTGGCCAATGCGTGGTTGTCAGCCAGCACTGGAAGAGGAGCACCTTCTCTCGTCACCTCTACTCCAAGTGCTACCCCCTCTTAGCTACGCTACCACCTGCATTTCGCTCCATGTTCAGAAAATAAATAATTTGAGAAAGGTATAAGATAGTTTTGGCAGTATCTCTTATTAAAAGAACCGGCAAATCACAGCAATTCTCAAATCCCTCTAGATCAAAACAAAATTGCAGGAATCAAATTTAACTGCAAGGTGCAATCAACAAATCTGAGGACTGGGCAAAAGTGCAAGAAACACATATCTGTTTTTATGTTTTCGTATAATACACGGTATTTTTTGCACTTCAATTCACCTGTGTGACTATCATAAATGCTGTTTTTAAGATTTACTTGGATGCTGCTTCAATGAACAAGCTGGGTTCGCAAAAAGTCAAAAAACACGTATAACTTTTATGTAGTTCGTATAATACAAAACGGTATTTTGTTGCACCTTATCCAATCACCTTCGACTATAGAATTGCTGGTATTAAAGATTTACAATGTGCAAGTTGTCGTCAATGAACAAAGCGGGCACAAAAGTCAAAAAACCAACGTATCTGATATGTTTTTCGTATAATACACGTATTTTTTGCACCTTTCAATATCACCTGTGTTGACTATAAATTTGCTGTTTTAAGATATAACTGTGAAGCTGCGTTCAATGAATCAAAGCGGTGTGCACAAAAGTCAAAAAACCACACGTATCTGTATGTAATTCGTATAATACATCGGTATTTTTGGCACCTTTCAATTCAATCTGTGCTGACTACAAGATATGCTGGATTTGTAATTTAACTGCAAGGTGGATATATCAACACAGGTGGAATGGGTAAAATTGAAAATGAACAAACCCCATCTGAAATGTAAATATCGATAATAAAATTGGAGTTTGCCACATAACAAAGATACCTGCAGTTTCTAGAAATGATGAGTATCCAATAATAAGTTCAGGCCGGCCCAATATCCAGGAAAATTTCAATAGCAAACTGTTTAATAATAAAGAATTCTTGCAGTTGCAATGTCTACCTAAGTCATTGGTGAACTTTATCCAGTGTTCTTTATAGATAGAGCTTGTCTTTGTTCGCGCGCCGCGGGTCCCCCCCGCTCCCTCCGTGACTTTAACAGCGGTAGAAGCTGCTTTAAAAATTCTCTAGCTAACAACAAAAATCTTCAAAATCTCCTAATCTAACTAAATTGAAGGATCCACAGCTAATAGTAGAGGTTTCTCTGTGCAGAAATAGACAAAGTTTCGCTAGCGCTGTTTGGACACAACAGAGCGCACGTACCTATTCCTACTGAGACGCTGAGGATACACTCAAGGCTGAAAGACAGGAAACGTGTTGCAAATGTAAATACGAGGTCATGGGATTTTTCCAGCCAATCGCAACCATCCCAATCCCAGTATGACGTCGACAAAGCCCCCCCTGCTCTATTTGTAATCTGATTTGCTGGCCCGCCAAAAATTTCAGGAACCCAAAAATGGCGGATCTTAAAGATGATGCCAGTTTTAAACCTTTAAATTTATCCATGATCTAAAATTTTCGATCCCATAAAAAACCTTGCCGATTTCAACTTTGTCGATAAAAAATCGCTCGCATAATAGTAATCGGCGAATGAGTTAGCTATTTGTGAGGTCATAAATTTTTTTTTTTTCCCGAAGTATGATATGTTCAATTTTTAGACCTGGCTGGGTAATTTTACCCTCACTAGCAGTTTCCCTGGGGGCCCTCGCTGCTAAGGTAAAAAGTTCATTTTTCTTTTGCAAAAAATTTCATACTTCCCCATATTGGCCTTTTTGTAGTTTTATCTAAGATCGCTAAACTTATCTTTGATTATTTAGTGGGGGGGGGGGGGGGCATTTTTGTTTGTTTTTAGTTCTTAATGCTGTCCAGTAAATCATTAATTTCTCTTTCCTTCTTACGTTTTTCCCTAGCTGCCATGGCAATTAATATTCCTCTGATATGGGCTTTATGTGTACACCAAAAGTGGGCGTGCAGGGGCAGTGGGGGGGTTTAAAAAAAAAATTTTTAAGTGTTTTGAAAAAATTTTAACATTTTCCGGGATTTTCAAAAGGGGAAATGATTTACGCGCCACGACAAAAACGACGGGGGGGGGGGGGGGGGGGGTTTTTGTCCCGTAGGGTGAAAAATTTGGGGGAAGGTCTGACCAGGTTCTTACTCCTTATCCGAGGATATACATTATTAGTGTTCTCTATCTACAGGAAAAGTCTATTCTAATAAGACTGTTTTAAATTCCCGGGAAAGGTGTAGTCTCTCTCATCCGGGTGAGAGTATCTCCAATGATCATGTAAGCCTTCTTCTAACAAAAAATCTCTAAGCTCGGGTGACTCCTTGGATCCACCAGTGGATTTGTCTTGGGTTTTGTTAATAACCATGTTGAAATCCCCTAATTTTCGATTTTTATGTCAAGTTTTTTTTTGTTTTTTTTTTCCAATAATTATTTTTATTGAATTTTTCAACAAATGTAATACATCAATTACAAGAGAAATGATATTCATTGGGACATATACAAAATGCAAGCAATGTTAAGACATTAATGACATTGTGACCTATCAGTGGTTATACATACAAAGGTTACAGTAATTCATCGTCACAGAATAAGAGTGAATATTATTTAAAAAAAGAGTAATCCCTCACTGGTGTGTCTTGACAGTTTTGAGTTGTAGCCTAGATAAGTCC
>JAODAL010081858.1:0-11770 GCA_025379985.1 Phyllomedusa bahiana
CCCAACATGTTTCATAAACCCTTAATAAACACCCTTTTCGGGGCAGAAAGGGAAAAAGGGCCCTAAACCAAGAAAAAAATTTAGAAAAAGAATTTTTTTTTACAAAAATTTTAGTGCCCAAAAAAGTATATAGAAGTATAAGAATCCCAAAAAAGAGTGACATGAAATCAGGTTTGCACCCTGGGGACACCCTTGCAGCTACTGGAGAGACTAAAAGGGGTTTTCCCCAGGGAATCTTTTAAATTGGCTTCCTGGGGGGTTCTTTTTCCCCTTTTCACCCCATTAAAGACCCTTTTTTCCTTTTAAGGGAAAAAAATTTTCAGGGGAATTCAACGCCCCTTTAAACTTTTCTGGGTTTGTCTTTTAAAATTATTTCTCGGGTTATTAAAAATGTATTACTTTTTGCTATAAAATTTAGGGGAGTCCCAAACTTTTTTTCCCAAACTTTCACCATTTCTGTCCGCTCCCCTGAAATAAGAATCACAATGTTGAAAAATGGAGGGGGGCAAAAAACCCAAAGAGCGGGTTTATTTCCCCCCCAATTACTTTAAAAAAAATTTCTCCAGCATCCAACTCCGTAAAATAGAAATTAAAAATTGATTAGTATAGGGGCCCAAAATTTAAAATCTTTGGAAGAAGCCATAAAAATTTCAAAAAGTGCTGACAGGGTTTCGGACTGGTGTCCTTTTAAAGGGGGTTCCCCTTTTTTTACTTGTTATAGGGCTCACAATTTAATTTATTTTAAAATTTGTAATTGATACATATTAAAAATTTTTAACCTTTTCTGTTTGAAAAACCGGGCCCAGAGTCTTTTACCCCCTATTTCCTGTGTCCCTTGTGTGTCCATTGATAACATGCTTTTTTCTGCCTCAATGGACTTTTTCATAAAAATTTTTTTTTCAAGTGATTTTGCTTTAAACCCGGGTTTCTTTCAAAAAAAACCCACTCCCCTATAGTGGTGTGACCGAAAAGGGGAAAAAAATTTTTGGCTGCCCTATTTATGCCCTTTCCCTTTTCCGCTGGCCTCAGAAAGCGGGTGAGACCCAGGGGGGGAGAGGGAAAATTGTTTGTTAGTTTTTGTTTTCAATTACTTTTAGTAATGGAAGCATAAAACCCATTACAAACCCTGTTGTGTACTGTAAAACTGTGTAAATCCCAAAAATTTCCCCAAACACAGGCACACATTTTTCCCGATCAGAAACGAATTGCTGTGGGGGATGTGACATCACCCACATTTTTTGGATGTTTAAGATAGGATATCCAGTGTAAAAAAAAGCGGGTAATGCCAAATTTCCCCACAGCTTTCGAGTTACTTTAAAATAGGATACCCGGGTGTACCTTCTAGGGGTTATACGAAAATTCATGAAAAAATATGAAAAAAATTATATACATTATTTGTACTTGTTTTAAAATTTTTAAATTGGGGATTAGGTTTTTATTTTTTTTTTTTCCCATTTTTAAAAAAAAACTGATTGATGAAATGTTCTTACACAGACTGC
This sequence comes from Phyllomedusa bahiana, assembly GCA_025379985.1. Taxonomy (NCBI): domain Eukaryota; kingdom Metazoa; phylum Chordata; class Amphibia; order Anura; family Hylidae; genus Phyllomedusa; species Phyllomedusa bahiana. The sequence goes on from JAODAL010081858.1 coordinate 1,500, forward strand.
TGAAAGACATCCAGGGGGAACTTTTGCAAGAAGCAGGGGCATGAGGGTACATGTCGGAAGGGGGGGTGGTGCGGGAAAAGGGCCCGGGGGACTGCAACTGCAGGGGAAATTCTGGGTTTTTATGATAGTTTAATAAAGAGCCAAAAAAAAAAGAAAACAAACACATAAAGGGTTTGTGTTTCCCTTTATTTTTCCACCAAAAATGCTTTTTTATAGTGTTCTCAGACTTCATTAAACTCCCAGAAAACCCCCTTTTTTAAATCATTTTTTGTTTTAATGCCCACTAGCCCTGAAAAAAAACGTCGCATTTGTATAAATTTTTTTGGATTCTGCCCTGTGATTTTTTTATGATTTTCCAAAAATAAATTCCCTATTTTTTGGTTTTCTACTGGAGTGGATTTTCCAAGATACATTTTTTTTCTTTCCCCCAAATATCTAAGTGACCCAAAAATTGGGTACCCATCATAAAATTTTACTACTTGCCCCCGTTTCATTTTAAAACCTTCCCTTCCAGTGTCTTTTGGAAAGCTGCCGGGTTTAAACTCCGAAAAGGGGCTTTAAACGAAAATTATTTTGGTTGCTGATTGACAAACTTTGGGAAAAAACCCTCCCCCGGAGTGGTCCAAACAAAAACAGTTTTAGGGTTTCAATTTTTTTGGGTTTTTAAATTTTTAGAACTAAAAAAATACTAATACTTATGTAGCCGTATTTAAAAAACCTGGGTCCGTCTGAAAGGCGATTTTTTAGGAGATCAGAAATAAAATTTCCCTTTTTTGGGGAGATTGGTTCTTAAACCCTTTTGGGCCCAATTTTCTGCTTTCCCCCCCCTTTCCTCCCCACTTCTCCACCCCTTTGGGTTGAACTTAATGGATATCTGTTTTGTTTTTTTTTTTTTAAATTTATTAAAATATGTTTTTCTATATTTTAAAAAAAATAGGACCCTTTTCTTTCCAGCCATTTTTATTTTTGATGAAGTTTTTAAATAAAAAAAACAATTGGTTTAATTTTCAAAACATACCCCAAAAAACCATAATATTCCCCCTCATTAATTTTTATTCTGTTTGTTACTTGAAAATTGACATGCATAGAAAAATTTTTTTCTATATCCAATCCACGTAAAATTTGGGATTCCTTCCCTACAGGGGCTTTCAATAAAGATTTCTGTCATAATGGAAATTTTCAAACCGTTTTTTCGCTAGTTTGGGATTTTTATAGGGAAAAATTTTGAGATTAGTCCCCCCCCGCAAACTGTCAAAAATTGGAATGGCTCACAGGGGAGCAAAGTTTAAACCCCTGTGGTCCCCCCGCACAAATGTTGGGAAATTTTGGGCATAAAAAACACAAATAATTTTCCACCCCCCATTTTCCTGGGGTTGTCATGCAGGGGAAAAACACCGGGGAAGGTGAAGTGATCTTTTAAAAACTACCCGGTCATGGTAAAAACTAGGGGAATAAGAGCGCCAGCATTTTTAGTACATATTAAAAATTGAGTTTTTTTTTGTCCCGGGCATGGCCCGGTTGGAGCGAGAGACAGAGAAGGAAAAACAAGAGATATGTGCAGCTGTAGAGTACTCTAGGGGGGGGAAAAAAAATTCAACTTCACTAGTGGGCCCCCCAAAAATCATTTCCCCGGGTTTGGGCCCCCGAAAAACTCCACTGGTGGACCCCAAGAGTAAACTCCAATTTCGGGCCCTAAGAATCAATTCTATTTTCGGGCCCCGGCACCCCGGCGCACTGGGTCTGATTGTACACTGTGCTGAAACCCCCTGAAAAACAAACCCCGTTTGGGCACAGTTAAAGGGAGTGCCCCTTACACTTTTCATATTGTAGGATTTTTTAAACGGGGTCATGAAGGTTTCAAAAGACAAATTTTTGGAACAGTCTTACTGCTTGCGTACCCTATTCTAAATGTAGGTGTGATTTTCTAACCCTCATATATTTTTGGATTTTCCCCATTATAATCATGCTTAATAGGAACCACTCCACAGATTGCACCTCCATAAATTATTATCACCGCTATATAGATGTAGGGCAAACCAGCTTAGATATTCTCATGTCTGCTATGATGTTCCAAGCATACTACCAAAAAAACCAAGCCACATGGTAAAGAAATGTGCAAATGGTGCCAACCCACCTCAAACCCCTCCATACTGCTCTTCATTGACATCTGCTCGAATGATTTTGAATAAAGCAGATGTCAATCAAGAGTGGAGGGAAGAGGTAGCCGCTAATATCACAGAACACTTCAGAGGAATAGACCACCCAGCAGACACTGAGGGCACGTTTACATGGCACAGACCAAATACCGGTCAGGAAATCCCAACCGGTATTTGGTCTTTTTTTGTCACACAGCGGGTGGCATTTGTCCGTGGTTTGTGGATTCAAGCTGTCCCCCTTCGCACCCATATGTTCATTTTTCCCCCCAAAAAAAACGGGCAGAAGAATGACATGTTCTATTTTTTTCGGACCGCTGGCATCTAAAAAAATCTCTGGTGGAAAATCCGTGAGGTGGGACTGCTGCATGGATTTCCTTTAAAGTCTAGAGGGAATGTCGCTTGCAAACAGTCTGAAAAACTGACAAATAACCTTTGGCGTGGGGACAAGACCTTAGTAAATTCATTAGCATAGGGCACACCTGCTTTATGGCTGCAAACATGGGGATTGTTTGAACTTCATTTCAAGCAGATGTCAATGGTGAAAGAGTGGTAGGGAGGCGCTTGGGTGGGTTAACGCCAATGGCACTTTTTATTAGTAGATATGCTTGCGTGAAAAGCAGATCTTTTTTTTTAGGTTTTCTTGGAATACAGCAAATATGGGGATGTTTACATTTGTTTCCCACCCACCTTTTTTAGTGGTGCTTAGAGTTTACGGGGTTGGAATCTGCCGACAGGTTTTCTTTAATATGGTTGAATAAAATGTAATAGCCCGTTTATTCACAAATTTCAACAGAACCCCAGTTTGCTATAGATTACCCACGTCTGTTTTATCTGCAAAAGGGCCCCCCTACTGACCCTAATGACACAAGGTTCATTCCTCGAAATATGAAATAAATTACTTTAAAGGGGGTTGTCTTAATAAAAAAATGACATTGTCCTGGTAATCAGCTGACGGCTAGAGGTCTTGCTGCTAAAATCACCCGGCTATCAGCTGTTGCTGCCAGCTATAGATCTCCTCTATAGCGGCCCTCCGCAGGGGAAATGGAGTATTAGAAGACTGCCATTCATATCAACGGCTGAACATGTATTCAGTGGCTGGTCCAAGTTTGCCCGAGGAGCTGGTTTGCTGGTTTTCCAACAGGATAAATACTTTCTAGGGGTTTTTCATTAGCGTTTTTTCCCTAATTGTTAATGAATGTGGATTATTAGTATCCTGTGTCTGGGGCACCATCAGAGGCCATGATGGACAATTCACAGCAATCACCTGTGTTTTATCTCTCGGTCGACCAAGTCAGTATCTTTACTGAAAGAAGGACGGACACATTAACACATTTTGCACTACACACACAAAAAAGGAATAAAGAATGACTCCATCTTTAACCCCTTTAGGGAGGCAGCATATATGGGTCTCCATGGTAGAACCTTTTGTTTTTGCTGTAACCCAAGAGCCATAGCTTTAAATAAATACAATTTTAATTAAAATAAAAGGTATTCTGCCATTTTTTTTTTTGTAACCTGTCTGTGATGTAATGTTGTTATAACTGTATTCTATGGGTCATAACAGCTGTGGAAAAACCAGATGTATATTTTAATATGTTAGTATGGTTTATGGAAACTATCAGCATGGTTTACAGAAATTTCAAAAAAGAGTGTTGATTCACCCTGAGAGGAATTGCAAATTTAGCTTTTGGTTATTTTTCTCATAGTGTTTATGATTGCTTGTTTATAGGGTGGAGTAAACAGTAGTTTTTGTCATGGCCTAATTTAACCCCCGCAATTGTGGGGCCCCCCCCCCTTCTTCAAACCCAGTCAATATACACATCAAAAAGAAAGAAGACGGTCCTTACATGGTTTTAGTAGTAGGTCCTGGGGGAGCACGAGTTTTCGGTAGCAAAAAAGCTCCGTGGACCCCGGCCAGGCGGGGGAAGAAGCAAAAGACAAAAAGGGGTCCCGTTTCCAAGACGGGGAACCGAATGCCACAGAGTACCGTAGAAAAATCCGGAAGCAGGTAGCAGTAAAAACTCACTTTATTAAGTAACAAAAGATAAAAGATAAAAGAGCACAATGGCAACAAACCCCTTACGGCTGAATGAAAAGACACAGACGCGTTTCGGGCATAAAACGCCCTTGCTCACTGTGATGTCGGCCATATTAGTGCAATCAATTTAAAACACCTTAAGACCAATCATAGTACACGGCTAGATCACATGGTATCACATATTGATGAAAAATGCCTGATGTATAGATAGAGATAGAGAAGCACATATAGTAACGTTACCTACTGTTTGCAATTAAATATATAGAATATTTCTGGAACATAAATGTTATGTATGAAGCAACATATATCATGTCAAGTGAATAGAATATATTGGGTAAAAACCCACAAAATACCTGTACATACTCACAGCCATTAATATATGTAAAGCATATCAGTACGGTAATTCAATCCTTCAGGACTTCGTGTGCCCAGTTTTAAAATCCAAAATGCTTCTCTCTGTCTAATGATTTTAACCCAATTTCCACCTCTATATGGAGGATTTATTTGTTCTATGGCATAGAACCTAAAGCCAGCTAGATCGCCATCATGATTTTCTAAAAAGTGCTTTGCAGCGCCTGACATTTGGCTTTTTTGCTTTTTTATGGTGTAAATATGTTCTCCTATACGGGTTTTGATTTTACGTGTTGTGCTCCCTACATATTTCTTTTGACAGATAATACATTCAATTATGTAGATGCAATGGTGGCTATTGCAATTAATAAACTGTTTTATGTCATATTTGTGCAATTTTTGAGTGTCAGTAAATTCTTTTGTTTTAATAGCCAAATTGCAACAGTTGCATCGTGAGCCTCCACATTTAAAAAAACCCTTTTGGGACAACCATATTTTAGATGTTATATGAGCAGGATTGGTAAACACACTTGGAGATATAATATTTCCTATTGTTTTACCCTTTTTGGGGATAACTTTGACCCCTTCATCCAGAATTTCAGACAGAATACTGTCTTGCCTCAAAATGGCAAGATTTCTATGAAAGATAGATTTAATTTGTTTGAAATTGTTACTGTATTTTGTAGTAAAAGTTAATTTATTCTTTTGTACTCCTGATTCTTTTTGGCTGTTTTTACCTACCTTGATATATACCTACAGGGTGATTTGGAAATAGGCAAAATTGTTACTACTCTGTATCGGAAACCGAACTCTGGCAACACTGTTTTAAAAGCCAATAGTTGCCATGCAGACTATACCATCAGAGCAATTCCATATGGAGAACTAATCAGAGCTAGAAGAATATGTACTCTAGACAATGATTACAAACAAACAGAAAAGGTAATTGAGGATAGACTTATACAGAGAGGATACAATAAGAGAGATATCCAAAAAGCAAAAAAGAAAGTCAATTCCATGTCACAACAACAATTATTAAGTAAAAACAGCCAAAAAGAATCAGGAGTACAAAAGAATAAATTAACTTTTACTACAAAATACAGTAACAATTTCAAACAAATTAAATCAATCTTTCATAGAAATCTTGCCATTTTGAGGCAAGATAGTATTCTGTCTGAAATTCTGGACGAAGGGGTCAAAGTTATCCCCAAAAAGGGTAAAACAATAGGAAATATTATATCTCCAAGTGTGTTTACCAATCCTGCTCATATAACATCTAAATAGGGTTTCCAAAGGGTTTTTTTTTAAATGGGGGAAGGCTCCGAGCAACTGTTGCAATTTGGCTAAAAACAAAGAATTTATGATATCAAAAATTGCACAAATTGACATAAAAACAGTTTAAAATTGAAATACCCCCATGTATTACATAATTGAATGTATTATCTGTCAAAAGAAATTGTGGGAGCAAAACACGTAAAATCAAAACCCGTATAGGGAACATATTTACCCAAAAAAAAAGCAAAAAAAGAAAATGTCGGCGCTGCAAAGCACTTTTTAAAAAATCTGATGGCGATCTAGCGGTTTTAGGTTTATAAAGAACAAATAAACCCTCCATATAGAGGTGGAAAGGGGGTTTAAAAATTCATTAGCGGGAAGAAGCTTTTTGGATTTTAAAATGGGCACACGAAGTCGAAGGTTTTAAATTACCGTACTGATATGTTTTTCTTTTAATTAATGGCTGTGAGTATGTACGGTTTTTTGGGGGGTTTTTCCCCAATTATTCTATTCACTTGCATGTTATATGTTGTTCATAATAACTCTATGTTTCAGAAATATATATATTTTAATTTGCAAACGTGGAAAGTTACTATTGTGCCCCTCTTCTTTATCATACTCAGGTTTTGCATAATATGGATATCATGTGTTACCCGTGTATATGATGGTCTTAAAGGTGTTTTTAAAATTGTTGTAATATGCCGACATAAGTGAGCAAGGGCGTTTTTGCCAAAAAGGTCTTGTTTTTTCATTCCCCCGTAAGGGGTTTTTGCCCTTTGTGCTTTTTATCTTTTATCTTTTGTTACTTAAAAAAAGTGAGTTTTTACTGCTACCTGTTTCCCGGGATTTTTCTCGGTACTCTTGGCATTCGGTTGCGTCTTGGATGGGATTCCATTTTGTTTTTTGTTTTAATATACACTACATACATGTGTGGTGTCTGCATTTCTCTTTGTGTCTTTATTTTTTACACTTTTTGGGGGGTGGCCGTGCTCCTCACACACTCCTAGTCTAACAAAAACCCCGGTGGCAATATTCTGAAAATAATTGTAAAGGAGGGTTTTAAAATATGTAAATATTTTAAAAAATACCCTTAACCCCTAAGACTTGCCTATTTTGGCGATCGAAACACTAAATTTTTTTTTGTTAACAGTTGAGTATGCAGTAGTCCTTTTTTTTTCATTTTTTATATTTTTTTCTCTTTTTTAGTACAAATTGTTTTAAAATTATTGGGGTAATATGTATGTATATTAATGTGGGGGTGTTTTGGTGGTTGTGTGTATATGTCTGAGTGCTTATATATATATATATATATATATACAAATTTTTTATACGATATATAAATACACATTGTTTACGTTATTGACTAATATGTATATATATATGTGTGTGTGTGTGTGTATATATGTGTGTGTATTTAATTTATGTGTAATTTGTATATATAACATAAACAATTTGAATGTATGTAAGTATGTATGTATATATATATATTTATAATTATTTTATATAAAAGACAAATACTGTATACATAATAAAACTCACAAAACAAATAATAAAATTAGTCAATAATTTAAACAATTTGTTTATATATAACATAAACAATTTGTATATATATATATTATTATTAAAAGCCCACACATTATGCATAATACCAACCTATACCGTAATTTAAAAAAATTTGTTCTGGATTGTTTTTGTTTTCAGTATGTGTAAAACACTCTTTGTACAATTATTTGCAGTCATATGATTGCAGGGGTTGTTGAGGAAGGGGGTGTGAGGGCCCCTGCTTACTCCCACACAAGTGTAAAAAATAAATGACACAAAGCGAAATGTGTTTATTCTTCAGACATCTCACATCTCATCTCAAGCATCTCAGGAACTTCAGAGCAATATAAGGCAGTTTTCAATAAAGCGGCTGAATATTACCATGGGAACCTGAGAGGGCTCCATTCACAGATAGGTCTGGTGTGACCCATTTTCATTGCAGCATTGTTAACGAAGCCAAAAAACTTGCACCCAAACAAATTTAAGGTCGGAAATAAACTGGGACCAGCCTAGAACGTGTAAATTGGGGGGCCATTCGCCCGGAGGGAGTTTCGGTCAGCATGGGCAGTTCTGAGCCGTTTTTTGCTCGTATTGTCCCGAGCCCCTTCATTCTTACTATTTTTTGCGTTTTTGTATATTACTCAATGTTATCAAGAGGCAGAATATATAGGCGTGTCTGGAAGCAGGATTCCCCAACTACAACATATTAAGAGGGAACTCCAGTCTATATGAAAATTCTCCTGCAAAAAACGTTTTATGTTTTATCCATGAGCAATATGCTACTACTTAAATATTTAACAATCATTTCCAAGTAAGACCTACAGCGCCACCATTAGTACAGTATTGGCATCACTATTGTCAGGGGTCCTAATCAAGCTTTTAAAAAAAGGCCCCTGATATGGTGAAAGAGCTGGGGTGGTGTTTGGGGGGATTTGTGTCTGGAACTCTTTTTTATAACTCTGTTTGTGCGTTCCCCCTTGTTTTTCTAAAATTAATGAGAAACAGTATATGGGTGTTTTCAACCGGGGGGGTGTCCGCATTATCCCAAACACTGCCGACGTGATTTACGATTCAGTTAAAACCCTTTCTAGAAGGAATAATTGAGGAAAAGCAAACAAGATTATAAGAAGAGGCCCAAAAATTTGTTACTTCACGGGGAAAACCAAAAAGTTTCAAACCCCAGGGCAGGAGATGTCCGGTTTTTTTTTTTTTCTAGTTTTTTTTAATAAAATTTTTTAAAATACAAATCAAAAATTTCCCCTTTGGGCTCCTGACCCACTGTAATTCAAAAAACATTTAAAAAAGACAGTGCCCTTTAAAGGGAAGGTGAAAGATAGTTATTAGTCCATCTACTTGGGTCACTTGCGACCATATTATCCGGAAAATGCTGTTCCCGTATGCCCCAAAACATATCACTTTTTTAATATAAAATATATAACCTCTTCCAAAATTTATCTATTTAGCAATTAGCTTTTAGAGATTATCCGTCTTTTAAAGTTTTGGGTCTGTTTTACCCAAGAAAAAAAAACTTTAAAACGTCAAAAGGTAAAAAAGGGAAAGGGGGGAAGGGAGGGGTTTTGTTACTCTTATCCTTGACGGGCATCGGCGCCCCATGATGAGCCGGGCCCCTTTTGTTGGGACATGTTGCCGCAATAAAGCTTGGTTTTTTGTAACGCGGGGTTAGGGATCCGCGGGGCCCACCGAAAGTGATGATAGAAAAGCCCGCCAGGGAACGGGTCTAAGGAGTCCCCCGGGTTTTACAGAGCCCCCCGCAAAGCGGGTGAACTTGCTGCGGCTGGGTACTGGGTTTCCCCCCCGCGTGCTTTCTTGCGATGGCGGCGAGGTGCAGCTGGTCGGTCGTAGTCCCCAGAAACGTAGTCGTGGGCAGGGGAAAGTCAGGGAGGCGGCAATGGTTTTGTGGTGTAGCGGCAGGAAAGGGCGGGCAGGCGGCAGAGGTTCGGGTGAGAAAGTAGCAAGGGTTGGTACAGGTAGGCGAGATACTTTAAAAACTTTTTAAGCACGAGGCAAACATAGATCCGTAAGGAGTGTTGTGGGGGCCGTGACCTTAAATAGGGGGGGCGCCGGCAATTAGAGATTTTCGGGGCGCTGGCCTTTAAATCCCCGAGAACGAGCGGCACGCCACGCCTTAGGAAACGGGCCCCGCCCCCTCGGGCCGGAAGAGGGCGCGGCGGCCAGGGCGAGGGGAGGTGGCCCCCCGGGAGGGGCGGACCCCGGCTCGTCCTGCGCCCGCAGGGGCACCCGACCCCGGTGGGGGCCCCGGGGGGGGCGGCCACGGGGGGCGCCCCCGGTCCGCGGGCCGAAAAGGGGAAAGGCCATGACAGTACCCCCCCCTTAGGTCTCCCCTCTTTTTGGTGAAGGAACTTAGGTCAGATCCGGTTCAGGATTTTTTGGGCTCGGTTCCCCGGACCTCTTTCGGGGCCAAACCCCTCCAATCTCAAAAAAGAATCGCTTACGATCTTCATTTAAGATGTCCTTCACTTCAAAAACATCAGGGGATTCTAGCCCCGGAGATGGAGCAGCGCTCCCCCCGGGGGGAAACCCTTCGGACCAGAGGGGTTTAGGAGGGGAAGAAAGGCGTTAGGAAACCCGGAGGATGGAGGCAGGCAGAGTTTTTAGGACACCGGGGTTTAGTTGTCCAGTATTTGAAGGGTCCAGGAAAACCCCCGGCCCAATTTATAGCTGGGGTCTTTAGGGTTGATTTTGAAGAAGCCCCTTTATCCTTGGGAGGAAAATTTGGGGGAAGGGTCTTCTCCTCTTGTCGTTGGGCTTCAGCGGGCTGAAGCTGGAGTTAAAAGGGTTGTCGGGGGGCTCTCGCCAAAGACCCTGAATCCTGAACTGGTTTTCCCGGGGGAACCCCGGCGGCGGAAGCCCGGGGGGGGGGGGGCGGGGGG
>JAODAL010081859.1:0-11770 GCA_025379985.1 Phyllomedusa bahiana
GTGGGTTCTTTTGGCATTCAGAACTTTCATTCTATTTCATTGAATGTTCACTTTGATATGAAATCATACATCAATTGCAACACTCGATATGTAGTCTATTTGATTACATGTAGGGAATGTCAGTTGCAATATGTTGGTGGCACTACGCGCGCTTTAAAAACTCGTATTCGTAGACACATATCTGATGCCAGGAAACCTCTATCAATAGGTGTCTCAATGGTGTCGAGACATTTTAATGAAGTGCACACTGGAGACACTACACATTTTAGTTTTCAGGGTATTGAAAGGGTGAGCAGACCAGTCAGAGGGGGTAATTACAGAGGCAAGCTATTGGCGCGCGAGGCGTGGTGGATATTCCAGTTAGGAACAAGGTCCCCTGCTTGAACAATCGACATGATCTTATTTGTCATTACTGAAGGTAATACATCGCATCTTCTGTTTGTTGGTAATTGTTATATTTGTTACGTATTTTAATAGTGTATTTATATCCCGATCATGTGACTTTTGTCATGTGACATGTCACATGATCATTAAGGTTGATATTTAAATGGAGTCTCTATGTTATATTTTTATGCCATGAATAAGGAGTAGACACTCCGAAACGCGTCGGCCAAGATGCGTTAGTTTTTGCTATTCATGTAAAGTTTTTATCTACCTACAATAAAGCTTGGAACATTTTACTTGGGACTTCAGTGAATGTACGCCTGGTTTTGGGGTTGCCCCCATAGAAGTTGCGGGCCCCTGACTTATGTGGAATTCCATTCTGGGATTTGGAGGGGGAGGATGGGGCTTTGAGGGGGTGTACTGTCACGGTTCACGCCACGGTCCCTGCCATGGACCGTCGCCATGTCTGTGCTCGCCAGGTCTCTTCTGGGGCTCCCTGTGCAGGGTTCCCGGCGGCCTGTGTTCTTTGCTGTATACTTGCCTGTCCTGTACTAGGTGCGCGGAAGATTCCTGCCCTTTATTGGGTTTGTGCCTCTCTTGCCTTCCTCTTGACCTGTGACCCCTGGCTATAAGAGGGACTTCCTGTCTTTGCTCCAGGGTCAGTCCATTGTTGTGCCTCATGCTGTGAGTGCTTGTCCATCTGAGCTCTTGCCAGCTTCTCAGGTCAGCTATCCTGGACTTAACCCCTGAGATGCTGGTTCAGTTCCTGCAGTCCATCTGAGCTCCTTAACATCTGTCTGTTGTATTCTGCTGTCCTTGCACCTGTCTAGTACCTGCTGAATCCGGCCATTATATCTGTCTAGTACCTGCTGTATCCTGATGTTATACCTGTCTAGTTCCTGCTGAAATCCTGCTGTATTCGTTTTCCTGCTGTACCTGTCTACCACCACTTCTGTGCCTGGAGTTCCTGTTCTGCACCTCAGCTGTCACCACAGCAAAGTCCGTCCTGCTTTGTGGCGGCTCCCTGGCGTGGAACTCTACCTACTTCCTCGCCTGGGGTGATCACCGTGGATCCACATCCGGTTACCAGCGATCGGCGGCTCAGCTCATGCCGTTACTGCCGGATCATGACACTTAAGCAGTCTAAAAGTCACAAAGAGGACAACGCCACAAACCTTATAAAATTAGTAGCAACCCAATAAAAGTAATCATGGTGTACTCTGTGCTCACCTTACCATGTACTGCAATAGAGGCCCAACACTCTTAGGAGACAGACAAAATGATGAGCAATTGCTCCCATTCAAAACATTGTCTCTTCTGCATGTAGTGACAAGAAAACAAAAGATAATCCAAAGTGAAACACTCCACTAATTTACTCAAAAAGGAGTAAATGGTAATCAATTGAAAAACCTGAGGATAGGTAAGTTCAACCTGTAACGTTATTTTAAGCCAGACATTCTGTACATGTTTCACACATCTCCCTGCTCTTCATCAGATCAATAATAAACTATAGTAAGCAGCATGCTTAAAACCTTACACAAAAAAAATCGGCATTTGGGTTTCAGGGAAGGTCACTGCAAAACTTTACATACAAAAAGATAAAACTACTGTTATTAGCACATTAAAACACATAAAATCATAACTAAAATAAAGCTACATGGTTTGTCTAATAAAATGATAGTCATGGCATCCAACTTTTCATAGTAATAATAAAGTAATATATTAAACTGGTTGTATGGCTCCTCTGGTATTTGGATTGAGTGCCATTGTCTCAAATTTAAGTAAATCAGTAAAGCAGTTCATAATGGATTATCTGGCATATCAGAAAACACACTTAAGGGGGATTTCACACGGTGCGTTTTTGGTGCATTTTTGATGCTTTTTTTCAATGCGTTTTTTGTGCAGGAAGGCACAGCCATTAATGCTGTACATTGCTGCACAAAAATCACATGAAAAATGACGGTAAATTTGCGGTAATTACCGCAATTTTTGTGCAGCAATGTACAGCATTAATTGCTGTGCCTTCCTGCACAAAAAACGCATCAAAAATGCACCAAAAACGCACCGTGTGAAAGCACCATAACAGTAGTTCTATAAAGCAGAAAGACATTAACTGACCTTGCATCTGAGTAGATCATCTCGCCCTCTGAACCAGGAGCAGCTGCTATGGTTGTTACGGCTATAGTTTTGCCCATGTTTTATGCTAGGTCTAGTTTCAGTGCAATTTGGATAATCTAAAGCACAAAGATAGTTCCAGCTCTCCAAGTATTCAGGCGCACGGATCCAAAGACAATACTGATAAATAACAAAGGAGTGATCCAGCGCTTTCCATAAAAATTACAGCTTTATTAGTAGTGGTCGGAGTAAATAACACAGATGACAATCAGACGCTTACGCGTTTCAGGCCTTGTAGGCCGTTAGTCATAGCACATCTGATGCATATCAATAGACAAATTTAAAACATTTAGAAAACCAATTTGGAGGTACACATTGGAACATTGTTTGTGTCCATTATTTTTACTTACTGCTATGGCTGTCGCAATTGCCTTCAACAATCTAAGTTTGCGCTTTTGTCTCCACAGCAAACAGAATGCTTCCCAAATGGTACTATTTGTTGTTCATATCTCCTTTTAAGTATTGTGCTTTCCTGTCTAGCTAACCGTATGAAGAATGGTTTCAGCTCTTGGCCATTAGTATTGCCATAGGGTGCTATCAGGACCATACTGGCATTACTCTTTTCAAGGGCCCAAATTACTAATTAAATTACTAATGGCAGCCCTTGCCATGACTCTCCTGCTGCTACTCTGCTACTGTTTTCTACTGTGCTACTGTTTGGATGCTTTTATCAGTATTTACATGCAATATATACTATTGTTTGAACTAATTAATGCTGCTTATATGTTTGGGCTTTGTTTTATCCGTTTATGATTTTATCTATTAATTTATTTACTTTGCTGCATTTCTGTGCTTTACTTTTTGGCTTTGAGCCTTGTTGTATACTTTAACACTGTTTTGCCTTTTTAACCTCTGTATCGTCATGAATGTTTATACCAAATTAAGTTGGTGAAACAATGTTGACACTCCATCCACATAAAAAGGTAGCAAAATTTTATTGCATAATAATAAAATCCTTAAAAAATAGGCAACTTGCTAACACGTTTCACACTGGCTAGCGGTCCTTGGTCACAGCATAAAGGGGTGGTAACACTCCTCCCCTTATATAGCAATCCCTAGGAATTCAACCCTTTATGGAATATGGATATACTGGTATACAGGCAACATGCAGATCTATTTTGACATACACAGGCTGAAAACTATACATTCAGACAACAAATAATTACATCACAATGTGGCAGAAAAATATGAATGCCATGGCAAAGAAACATAGGAAAACCACATTTGAAATATGATGATAACACAAAATGGATACAAAACTTTTTAACTCAACAGAACGAAACACAACAGAATGCAAAAGGGGGAGAAAAGAATATAAAAGAGGGGGAAAATGTGTACATATTTTTATGGATTTTATTATTTTACAAAAAAGTTTTGTTACATTTTACGTGGATGTAGTGCCGACATTGTTTAATTTAAGCTTTCAAGTTTGCAACGGCCAGTCCACAGCCAGCATCCTCCAAGATAAACATGTGTTAGACTGTATATAATAAGGTGAACACATTGCCTGCACATGCTGGTCTTTTGGTAAACAGTGTAAACTATGGAGTAACAGGCTCTTTTCACCTTATTTTAATTTGCTAGTAAGAGAGGGGTACAGCACACAGGAAGCAGTACAGTGCCGGGGCACCACCTTAAAAAACTAGGGAAGAAAAAGATAGATCTTCCAGTGTGAAATTCAGAATCAGGTATCAATGTACTTAAGAGATTCTCAAAAAAGGAAATAAAGTTTATGACAAACATTAAAATAAAAATTCTGCAATATATTGAACATTAATGCTGCACAATAGAATGAACATTAATACAACATATTGTGTAATGAACATTAATACCACCAATAAAATAAACATGAATGCTGCACAATAAAATGAATATAAATCCTGCACAATAAAATCATCATTACCACGATAGAATGAATTTATATACAACATAAGAAATTCAGGATTAATACTGTAGAAAGAAATAACTACTGTAAAGAAAAATAAACATTAACATTACACAGAATGTAAAATCATTATTAATACCAAGTGATAAAATAAAAATAATAAGCAATAATAAAACGAACATTAATATTCACCACTAAAATGGACATAAATTCTATATAATAAAATGAGAATTAAAACCAGATAATGTGATTATTACCACACATTATAACAAGTTATAAATACTAATAATAAAATGAACACAAAGACCACATGATAAAATGATCATTAATTTCATCAAGTAAAAGAAGGATTGCAATAAAATAAAGAAAAGGACTTGTTTAGACTGATGTATTTATACTTTGTGTTATTTCTGTATATTTAAATAGATGGGCCGTAATTAGAGATGGGCGAATTTCTCAAAAATTCGGTTCGCTTACTTCGCCGAATTTCCCGACAAAAATAATTTGGTCTGAATTACTTCGGGACGAATCAACGTTAAAAAAACAGATATTTCCAGAAGCACTAGAGCCTGCAGGGTGCTGTAGAACTGTTGTGACCATGCATATGCAGAGGGACTTGGTTTGGGTCTTTATACAGATGTTGTGTTTTAGTATGACACGCACATGACAGCCTGCCGCTCTAAATCTGCTTCACTATACAAAATTCCCGGGCACTTAAGAGTGCAAAACAGACCAAACAAACTCAAGCGGGAATGTAGCCTGATAAAGTCATGCAAGCGAAGCTGGAAAAAAACAAGCTGAGAGGCTCAGGTGGCAAACATTAGTCCACAGAGTGTGGAGGTGACGGCGGGCAGCCACAGCAGTAATGAGGTCAGAGAGTGGGCACAATGACATTCTGGAGGTGGAAAAGACATGAGTAGGCCAACAGAGTGGCACAATGACAGAGATTGGAGGTGAAGGCGGCAGCAGCAGGGAGGTCATACAGTGGCACAATACATTCTGGACGGTGGCAAAAATGGAAGTAAGGCCACAGAGTGGCACAAATGACATAGAGTGGAGGGTCACGGCAGCATGCAAGCATGAGGTCAGACAGAGACACACTGACATTCTGGAGGTGGCAAAACAGGAGTAGGGCACAATTGTCACAATTGACACAGTGTGGAGGTCGACAGCAGCAGCCACAAGCACAGCATGAGGTCACCAGTGGGCACAATACATTCAGGAGTTGGCAAAAACAGATTAGGCACAGAGGGGGTCACAATGATAACAGTGTTGTAGGTTACGGCAGCATGCCACAGCAGCATGCATGAGGTCAGACAGTGGCACAATAACATTCTGGAGGGTGGGCAAAAACAGAGTAGGGCCACAGAGTGTCACAATGACACATTGTGTATGTTTACGCAGGCATCCACAGCAGCAGCATGAGGTCAGACAGTTCTCAATGAACATTCTGGAGGTGCAAAAGAACGGGGATTAGGCCCACAGAGGGGCACAATGAACAGAGAGTGTGAGGTGAACGGCGGTGCGAAGCAAGCCTGAGGTCATACAGTGGCACACTGACATTCTGAGGTGGAAAAAACTAGAGTAGGCCACCAGAGTTGCACAATGTATACAGTGGTATAGGATACGGCAGCAACCACAGCAGAAATGAGGTCATGACAGTGGCACAATGAACATTTGGAGAGGTGCAAATACAGGAGTAAGGCACAAGATGGCACAATGACAGAGAGTTGAAGTAGTGACTGGCGGCACAACATGAGGGTCAGACAGAGGCTCATTGACATCTGGAGATAGGCAAAAACCGGAGTAGGCCACAGAGTGGCACAATGGGACAGAGAGTGAGGTGACTGCGGCAGCGAGCATGAGGTCAGACAGTGGCACAATGAACATTCTGGAGGTGGGCAAATCAGGAATAGGTGCCACAGAGTGGCACAATGAAACAGTGTTCTAGGTCACGGCAGCAGCCACAGCAGCAGCATGAGTCCAGAACAGTGGCACAATCACATTCTGGAGGTGGCGAAAAAATGAGTAGGCACAAGTGGCACAGTGACAGAGAGGGAGTGAGCGGCGCAGGAGCAACAGCATGAGTCAGAGATGTGGCACAATGGACACAGTGTGAGGTCACGGCAAGCAAGCAGCCACAGCAGCATCATGAGGTCAGACAGTGCACATCCATTCTGGAGGTGGCCAAAAACTGGAGTAGCCACAGAGTGGGCACAGGACAGAGTGAGTGGAGGTGACCGGCGGCAGGAGCAACAGCATGAGGTCAAGAGTGGCCCCAATGACTACAGTGTGGAGGTCACGGCAGCAGCATCAGCAGCAGCATGAGGTTCATAAATTGGCACAATGGACAGAGTGTGGAGGTGGTGGCAATACCATCCCTGGTAAAAGGATGGTTGGTGCCGATGGGAGAAACTGTCAGCAGATTGTGTGGCATCGGCGGTTGGTGGCGGGCACAGAATAGTGGCTGATAGGCAGGATAGTTATTGAACCCAGACTCATTTCTCACTAGTTAGGGTGAGGCGTCATGGCTTTATGTTAGTCGATGTGTCTTAGGCATTGGTGGTGTGGAAACCTAGGCCGGATCCACTCCTGATGTATCTTGACAAAGTTCAGTCGTTTCACAATTCCACGTGGACCAAGCGGTTCTCCTTGGGGGTATCTATGGCCCCCCCCCGCCGCACTGAACACCCGCTCCTGATGCCCAACACTACTGGTGTCCTGAGCATGACAGCTTCTCGCACTGCAAACTCGGCAAGTTGCGGCCACACATCCAGTTTGGCCTGCCCAGTAGTCCAGGCGGATCTTCTAACTGGGGTGGCAGAGTGCGTGTCCATGGAGTGCCACCACGCTGTTGGTTCAAGGGACTGCTCCAGGTCCTGCTGCTGCTGGCGACGCCCACCTCATATAGGCGGGGTGTGAAGGAAGCTGCTCATCAGTGACTCCAGTAAAATTAAGTTTCTGCTGATTGGAGCTTGTACTGCTCCTACCCCCCCCACCTTCCTCCCCCCAGCAGGCCGTGGTTTTTAGTACATGAGCGCTTAAAGAACCCCCCGGACAGATACCTGTCAGAGGAGTGGACGAATGCCGCACAGTAGGCAGGCTGTCCAACACTAATGTGAGTGATTCCCTATATAATTTGAGTTTGTCCTCCCTCTCAATAGCTGGGAAAAAGCTCCCATTTTTGGACCGGTAGCATGGTCCAATAGTTTGGAGAGTCCAGAAGTTCCATTCCTAGCCATAGCCGGATTGCAGACTATTTGTGCTGTCACTAGCCAGGCAAATCAGCATGCTGCGGGCCAACTGCACAAGTGACTCCGAGGGGCTCCCTGCCTCCATCTCCACTGTATACTGCCACGGTGCTTGCGGGTCATCTGCCTCGTCTTCCTCATCTCCATCTACCTCCTCCAGCTGCTCCTGCTCCTCCTCTCTTGTCACCTGGGTAGAAAATCCACTCATTTCACCAGACAATGCTTCTGCTCCAATGTCCTCCTCCTCCTCCCCAGTTCAATCCCCACCGGACTCATGTGGCCGCGAGATGTAGTCGCCACGTCTCCAGTCCCCTGCCCAGACAGATTTTTCAGCATCTGTTCCAGGACATGAAGCAGTGGAATGACGTTATTCATCCCGTAGTCCTGGCGACTGACAAATAACGTGGCCTCCTCGAATGGCCTCAACAAACGGCAGGTGTCACGCATGAGCTGCCACTGGCTGACATCAAAGTTACACAGGGGAGTACTCCTGTCCGCCTGGATCATCAAAAAATCGTTAATGGCCTTTCTCTGTTCATACAGTCGGTCCAACATGTGCAGGCTGGAATTCCAACGGGTGGAAACATCGCATATCAGAGTGTGTTGGGGGAGGCCGTTCTGCCGCTGCAACTCGAGGAGGGTGTTCCTGGCTTTGTAGGAATGGATGAAGTGCATGCACAGTTTCCTGGCCATTTTCAGAATCTTCTGAAGATCGGTGGAAGATCAAAACCCTTTTTTTAAAACCCAGATTAACACATAAGATGGACCACCCCCTCGGTGCAGGCGGACCATGCCCCCCCCCATTGTCCGTCACCATGGTTCTGTTTGCGTTGGCGCGGGGGAAAGCCCCACGTTTCTTGCTGCCGGGACAGTTCCCCCCCTTTGTACTTTGTTCGCCGAGGCAAGCCGGTGTAGAATGCATGACGCCGCTGTGCCACAATGGGATGAGGGGCAGTATTGGGAGGCTGAGTGGGGGTGGTTGGTGGGAGGAGGAGGCGGCACTTCGCAGGAGCCGATTTTGACACGTGGGGAGAAAGCGCCGTCTCCTTTTTCCAAGTTGTTGGTGTGCCCGGGGGCCCGGAAACCATTCACCCTTTGGGCGTTTTTGGAATGTACGGTGCCCTGTTACGCTCCGACTTTTGCGCTGTGTGCACCCCGGGAACAAACCGTAAGTCGGAGGCCCCCCCTTTGTTTTTCTTTTTATGAAGTGTGGGCTGCCTTTTTGGAAAAAAATTCGGGTTGGAACTTCCCTTTCGGTCGGCAAAGCCTAGTTTTTGACAGGCAGAGTCCACCATTTGGAAAAGGGGGGACTTTGTACCAAAACTTGGCAGGAGAGGTCAGTGCTGCACCTTGGATGGTTGGAGCCCCTCTGTTGTCCTTTGCAAACGCCTCGCAAAGATGCTGGGCCATGAGTAGCGAGGGAGGAGTTTTCCCCGGGAGATTTGGGGCAAAGAGAAACAGCTCCTTCTGCGAGGGGGTGAAACCTTGCTGGTGCAGTGGCATGCGTTGCCACTGGGCGCTGCTGCTGCTGTTGCTGGGGGCGGCAGGATGGACCACCACATCTGAGCCCGTTTCTCCCAGGCCACCGGATGGTGACGCTGCAATGTTTTTGACGCAGGGCCAGGGTTTGCCACGTTAGCCCCCTGGCCACGTTTTCACTTTCTCCCCAACAGATTTCTCATATACCCATTTTTGGGGCTCCTCGGTGTCTTAGCAAAGAACTGCACTCCGCCAGGTTATCGGATTTTATCGTCAACGTCCGAACTGAGTGACTACTACCGCCGTTTGCCTCGCTAAAGCCCTGTGCCGCTACTTCTTGGATCTGCAAAGCGGGTTTTTTACCCCGTGGCCGCTTGGCTCCCGCCCTTTCACACTGCTGTACCCTGCTGACTCACGGCCACACAACCCACTTGCTGGCTGCGCGTGCCTGACGGAAAGCTGAGCCCTCTTCTCCTGACGATGATGAAGCCCTTGCCTCACCCGGCTCCCAAGGTCGGCTACATCATCATCTATTTTTTGTTTCATTCGTCCTGCTGTTCCTCCCTCACCGGTATTGGTAATGCAGAGGCTGACCCCTCCAACATAACCTCCATGCCAACTCAACATCTATACTTTGCCGCCTACTGCAAGAAGCAGGGGATTTTGGGGCCCCTTTCTTCGCTCCCAAGTAGCTGCTGACTGCCCTCCTCATTTTGTTCATCCTCGCATATAGTGGCGCTGAGCCCGACCACATGTAGATCTCTGGCTGGGGAACGGATGGGACAGAGGGGGGTTTGGGACAGGTGAGGGCGCGACCCGTTCCGGGCCATGCCAACTAAGGGTTTGGTCTGACGTTCCACCGACTCTTGGTGGGGTTGTCAAATGTCATCTGGGGGAAGTGGATGACCTAGCCAACCAATCAATAAACCCTTGGGTTGCTAGTCAGACACGGCCGCTAGTTTACAGCGGCAGTTGTTGGCCTCACCGAGTGGCCCCCCGCTGCGACGTCCCCTTGCTGTGCTGTGACCTGGGCCCCGCTCCAGGGAATGTTTGTGCCCTTACCACCCCCAGGTGAAGAGCCTGCCCCCTTTTTGTCTGACATACTGTTTGTTCTAAAATATACAGATTTCTGTTTGATGAAGATTTTCTGTATATGTTAAATACACACCCTGTATTTGACCCAAATGAACCCAACTAAGAACTTGGGTAACCCTTGGATATAATTACGCTCCACAAATGGGCAGGAAAAATTGACTTGTATGTGCCGTTTAAAAACTCTGTGTAATTTTACTGAATATAAAAAGACAAACAGGCAATTAACCTTCGGATATGAATTATTTCTACAGAATTTCTTCTGTGGCGGTGAAAAACAAAGTTTCTTTTACTGAGTACAACTGCAGAAAATACTTAGTTAACCCTTGGATGTAAATTGCGCAAAAGAATTGAGAACCAAAAACTACGAGTTTGTAGGGGTTACAATGGCGTGTTTTTACGCTACCCCAACAAGAGGAAAACTTGTAATTTCCTTCGCTGTGAATTATGTACAGGAAAAATGTTTTTTTGGCGGGGGAAAAAAACGGTTTAAATTTTTGTCACCCCAAGCAAACGTTAAATTTTAACCCCCGGATGTAAATTGGCAAAAGAAATTTAGCAGCCAAAAAAAATACAAGCTTTGTGCGGTTTTTTACAATGTTTTGTTTTTTACGAAAAACAAGGGAAAATTGTAATTAACCTTTTGCTTGTGAATTTATGCTACAGGGAAAAATTATTTTTTGGTGGGAAAAAAACGGTTTCTTTTAGTTCACCAAAAAAAGCAAACACGCTTAATTAACCCCCGGATGTAAAATTTGGCAAAAGAATTTAGCAGCCAAAAAGAATGGTATTTGTATTGTAAAAAGTTTTTTTTTTAAAAGAAACAACAGGAACGGCTTAGACCCCTTGGTATTAAAGTGCTGTGAGCAGATAGATTAAATGTGTTGCAGCCTCACTGGACACACACGGGGCTTCGATCCAATTTTCCCCCTAAACAAAAAAGAAAACGTTTGAGAACAGTCTCAGACAAGCTGAAAACCCCCCAAAAAAAACGCTGTAAAAATAGTTCTTTAGATAGCTACACAATTTTGCGCGGGCAACTTCCCTGTTCGTAAGAGGTTTACTCCCAGCGTCGCCCCGGACTTATTGTGCGGTGAATTTAAGAACCCCGTCTTGATTGGCTTTACTTGCCATGTCAGAGCTTTGCCCTTTTCCCCCCGGTTTTTTTGCCCCTGTGCTGCGCCATTTTTTTCAATCAAAAAAACCACTTCGTTACGCGAAGTCCCAAAATTCGACTTTGTTCCGAACGAACTTTTCCTGAAATTTTTAAACGAAATTCCATTTGTGGTAAAATTGCCCATCTTGTTTTGCATTTTGCAGTGAGAAATTAGTATTTGACCCTTGGCAAACAGGTTTTTTCTTGGGGCAAAACAACTGTTGGAAAAAGAGCAATAAATTTTTTTGTAATTGATAAAGAGGTTTGCACAATTCAGGAGGAATTTTGGTTCACCCTCTTTGCGTCATTTTTTCTTTTTCTAAATCATTTGATTTTGAGTTTGTCGCT
>JAODAL010081860.1:0-11769 GCA_025379985.1 Phyllomedusa bahiana
AAAACACAACCACGCGGCCGCACTTACAGCTCAATGGCTGGACAATGGATTAATCCCAAAGGGGGCAGAAAGGAGCCACCTGGGGAGATAAACAGGGTAGTAACTTATGACAACCCACACCCCGTCCCCCCTAGGGGGCAACTAAATAAAAAAAACGCACAATGGTAAGGACCATTCACCATCACACCAAAGCGGAAAGCCCAGTATAACACAGGGGAGATTGACAACTGCAAAATACCTATAAGAAAAACCACCCCATCTTGGGCTAGGGGGGGGGGTTTTACGGGTATTTTAAAAATTGAATAGATAGAGTGCAAATTTTTTTTATGTTTTATTTAAAAATTTTATTATTATTGTTTTTTTATTAAAATGAAAATAATGATTACAGTTATGATTTATTATTTTTTTTACATTGTATTTTTTTTTGTTTTTGTTTTTTTTGTAAATTTTAAATTTTATTTCAGTTCTATGTATTTTACACTTTTTTTTTACATTGTAAATTTATTATTACACTTACATTGTATTGTTTCTATGGTATATTTACTATTATTATAGTTCTATTCTATTTTGTTTATTATCAAATTCATTGTTACGTTGTATATTTTTATTGTTCCATTGTATGGTTATTGTTTTTATTGTATATTATTATTATTATTTTTCCATTCTATTATGTTTACACATTGTTTCAGTTTTTATTCACTTACATTGATGTTTTATTATTGTTTCTATGGAATATTTACTATTATTATAGTTCTATTGTTTGTTTATTATCGCACTCATTGTTACATTGTATATTTGTTATTATACCACAGCCATTATATGTTTGTTATTGTTTTTCTTGTGAATTACTTCTTTGCTTATTTCCCCCATTCTGATTAGACTTCCGCTGTTCCAGACAATGGTTCCCCCTTTCGATTTGCCCGCTGATCCGTGTTGTCATCTCGTTTCGCTGCTTTTTCCATGTGAAGCTTTAGACGCCTCCATTTGGTGAAGTTTCTTGTGTCTTTTTTCCCCCCCTTCCCTTTATCTGTGTTTTTGTTTGGAGCCTTTTACTGAGATATTCACCCAATTTCAAAAGAACAAACAAATCAGAAAGGGCAGGCTATTGTCATGCAAATGGCGCCAGCTGTTTGGAGGTGGTTGGACGCCACCGCCACCGCCGCTTCCGTCCAAAGTTTTAATCCCAAAAAAAAATAAAAAGTTTAAATATATAAAAATATAAAAGGACAGACAATAGGATGCAAATCGTGATCAGTCACTGGGAAACTCGCCATGAAGCGGGTCAGTGACGAGCAGAAACAATGGGGGAGCCCAGATAAAAGGAGCGCGGTGCTGATGGCTGCGGCGCCGCTAATTTCACTGCCACAACTCGGCGCCCGCATCAAACACCAAATGCTTCACTCTTCACGTTATACAACTTTCCTGAGGATAATGAGCGGATCCAGACACGGCCTCCGAGCTGTAATAATATATCCTGTATGATTATTGGAGGCGGAGCCTGAACCTCAGGGGCTGGACGCAAAGCGCCGACCTGGCCCCGCCCCTGCTTAACAAGGGATTACATCAGCCTATACACAGCACAGCTGCTATCAGAAGGGCCAGGGGTCCTCTTTTAGTCCCGGGGGAAATAAAACATGCCAAACCCATTTTGTACTCTCCAAACAGGGGCTTTTAGCGGGAGAGCAGGGAGACAGGCCCAAAGAGTGAACACTGCCCCACCCTAAAAGTCCCCAAAACCAAGTGGGAGAAGTAAAACAGGATCTGCTCTTACCCTGTGTATATGGCCACAAAATACATATTTCTACTTCCCCGTATGAAAGGATTTTTGCCAAATACACTCCCCGTCCTTTAAAAATACGGACACTGGGACAGTACAAAATTTTCCTGTAAATAAGGGCAAATGCACAGTACCCTTCCCCTGAAAAAAGGGCACCAAAAGTACACCCCTCCCTTTTCCTGTATTTTGGGCACTTTCACAGTACCTCTTTCCCCTTTTATATATGGACAATGGGGGCAGAAACCACTTCTCCTGTCCTGAATAAATGGACAAATGCCCCAGTACCAAATTCTGCTTTCCGGGATATAAGGACATGCACAGTACCCCCCTCCCTTTTCATAAAAACACTGCACGGTAACCCCCCTTCTCCGAAAATAGTTTCATTTCTCATAATACTTCTTCTTTCCTTTTTTATATGAATTTCCACAGAACTAAATTCCCTGCCTGAATAAATGGAAAAACCGCAAAAACCCCCTTCCCCCTTTTAAATAAAAAACACTGCACATCCAACTTCAGCTGTCCAAAATTATATAAAAAATAAATTTTTTTTGGCTTTTTGGAACCCCAAATTCCCCCTTCTTTAAATTTGTCCCTTAGTCCTTTTTTTTATATGGAACGCAACAATTTTCCAAATTCTCCTGTCCTGAAAAATGGGCCTGCACAGTTATACTTCCTTTGTATACATGGACACTTCACAGTTCTACTTCCTCTGTATACAGTTAGGTAGGCCTCAGGTAGGTTAAAGGCATGTGGGCCCCATGTAGGTAGGTTGTAGGTAGGTGATGGTGGGCCTCAGTTAGGTAGGTGGTAGGTGATGGTGGGCCCCAGCAAGGTAGGTTGTAGGTATATGGGTCTCAGTTAAGTAGGTTGTAGGTAGGTGATGGTGGACCCCAGCAAGGTAGGTTATAGGTAGGTGATGGTGGGCCCCAGCAAGGTAGGTTGTAGGTAGGTGATGGTGGGCCCCAGCAAGGTAGGTTGTAGGTAGGTGGACCCTAGGTAGGTAGGTGATGTTGGGCCCCAGTTAGGTAGGTTGTAGGTAGGCCCTAGGTAGGTAGGTGATGGTGGGCCCCAGCAAGGTAAGTTGCAGGTAGGTGGGGCCTAGGTAGGTAGGTAGGTGGGCCCCAGTTAGGTAGGTTGTAGGTAGGTGGGCCCTAAGTAGGTAGGTGATGTTGGGCCCCAGTTAGGTAGGTTGTAGGTAGGTGGGCCCTAGGTAGGTAGGTGATGGTGGCCCCAGAAAGGGTAAGTTGCGGGTAGTGGGCCCTAAGGAAAGGTAGGTGCGCCCCAGTTAGGTAGGTTGTAGGTAGGTGGGCCCCAGTTAGGTAGGTTGTAGGTAGGGGGGCCCCAGTTAGGTAGGTTGGAGGTAGATGGGCCCCAGGTAGGCAGTGGGTAGGTACTCCTAGAAAAAACAAATCACCTCTGTGCCGTTATCTTGATGCGACAAGCAGGGGGCCGGCTTCTAGTGACGCACTAGCGGCCAACCCTGGTGGGCATAAGGCCTTAGGTTTACCAGGATGAATAGCGGAGGAAAGCGCCAGTCCCGGGCATTCTGAGGTAGGATGTGGCGGGCGGGCCAGCGGCCGTAGTTCTGCCATTTGCAGACTCCCTGATGGGCCAGTCTGAGCCTGAGCTTACCTGAGCCCCCATCATGCACTGCACTTACCTGAGCCCCCATCGTGCACTGCACTTACCTGAGCCCCCATCATGCACTGTACTTAGTTGAACTCCCATAATGCACTGCACTTAGCTGAGCCCCCATAATGTACTTAACTTACCTGGGCTCCCAAAATGCATTGCACTTAGCTGAGATCCCACAACACACTGCACTTAGCTGAATTCCCATAATGCACTGCACTTCACTGCATTTTACATTTTTCTTCAGTAGTTAAGCAGATGTAATGACTAAAAGCTACATATTCTGAAATGCACTACAGCAAAACATGCTATGACTCTGAAACAACAGGGGGCAGCAGTGCTATCTGAGGTCCTGCAGACAAAATAAGCCGAGTAGTGACTGCAGCTCTGGATGTGCCTGGAGGATAAGAGAGGATGTTACAGCAGAATAGTGACTGCAGCTCTGGATGTGCCTGGAAGATAAGAGAGGATGTTACAGCAGAATAGTGACTGCAGCTCTGGAGGTGACTGGAAGATAAGAGAGGATGTTACAGCAGAATAGTGACTGCAGCTCTGGATGTGCCTGGAAGATAAGAGAGGATGTTACAGCAGAATAGTGACTGCAGCTCTGGAGGTGACTGGAGTATAAGACATGATGTAAGAGCAGAATAGTGACTGCAGCTCTGGAGGTGACTGGAGGATAAGAGGATGTTACAGCAGAATAGTGACTGCAGCACTGGATGTGCCTGGAAGATAAGAGAGGATGTTACAGCAGAATAGTGACTGCAGCTCTGGATGTGACTGGAGTATAAGACATGGTGTAACCCGCAGAATAGTTTTCTGCAGCTCTGGAGGGGACTGGAGGATAAACAGGATTAACAGCAGAATATGACTGTACTCTGGATGTGCCTGGAGTATAATACATGATGTAACAGCAGAATAGTTATTGCAGCTCTGGAAGTGACTGGAGTATAAGACATGATGTAACAGCAGAATAGTGACTGCAGCTCTGGATCAGACACAATGTTAAAGCAGAATTGTGACTGCAGCTCTGGATGTGACTGGAGTATAAGACATGCTGTAAGAGCAGAATAGTGACTGCAGCTCTGGATGTGACTGGAGTATAAGACATGATGTAAGAGCAGAATAGTGACTGCAGCTCTGGAGGTGACTGGAGGATAAGACAGGATGTTACAGCAGAATAGTGACAGCAGCAATGGATATGACTGGAGGAAAAGAGAGGATGTTACAGCAGAATAGTGACTGGGAGCCTGAGGTGGGCTGGATGATAAGGAAACATGTTACAGCAGAATAGCGACTGGGAGCCTGGCTGAGACTGGAGGATAAGACATGATGTAACAAGCAGAATAGTGACGGGCAGCTCGGGTTTGACTGGAGCATAAGACATGATGTTACAGCAGAATAGTGACTGCAGCTCTGGAAGTGACTGGAGTATAAGATATGATGTAACAGCAGAATAGGACAGCAGCCCTGGATCAGACACAATGTTAAAGCAGAATTGTGACTGCAGCTCTGGTGTGCCCTGGAGTAAAGACAATTAAGAGCAAAATGTGACTGCAGCTCGGAGGACGAGTATAAGATATGATGTAAAGCAGAATAGTACGCCCCTCTGGAGGTGACTGGAATAGACAGGATTAAAAGCAGAATAGTGACGCAGCCCCTGGAGGTACTGGAATATAAACATGATGTAATAGCAGAAAAGGACTGGCGCTCTGGAGGGACGGAGTATAAGACAGATGTAATAGCAAATAGTGACTGCAGCTCTGGAAGTGAATTTAGTATAAAACATGTTGTAACAGCAGGATTGGGATTGTAGCTCTGAAGGTTACTGGAGGACAGGATGATGCTTTTTTTTTTTTTTTTTACTATAAACTTTTTATTGGTCAGATATAAAGCAGTACAAAACAGAATACAGTATATGTCATTGTAAGACCAAATTTCAACTTTTATCTCCAAAAACACCCCAGCCCACCTCCCAAATCCATCTCCAGATTCAGAGCAGTAGACATTACAATCACATAACAATGCAATATTAATAACAGTCAGTTCCTGTCATAATAAAAATTGTACCTGGCTGTCGGACGGCCTCCACCCACACAGCTGCCATAGACGCAGTCCCAGGAACCTCTACACCGAGACCCCCAACACCCTCTGCCTAATGAGTTCAGTGAAGCAAGACCAGAAGTCTCCAGCCAATTAGCCCAGGGGTCTTCAAACTGTGGCCCTCCAGCTGTTGGGAAACTACAACGCCCATCATGCCCACTGTTATAGATTATATAAATGCATGATGGGCGTTGTAATTTCCCAACAGCTGGAGGGCCGCAGTTTGAAGACCCCTGATTTAGCCCATATTTTATTATACTTAAGTTTAGCTCCTCTCTTAAAATACACCCCTCTCCAGAGCAATCAGCCAGTTCACTTAATTAACAAACTCCTGTGCTGACGGGGGTTCTGCCACTTTGTCGCTATTAAAAATAAAAGCCTGGATATCGCGATTTTCTCAGCCTCGGAAACAGTTAAGTCTCCTACGTTTCCCAAAATACAAACCAGCGGATTCATCTCCATGGTCATTTGAAAAATTGTACAATAAAAATCCAATATCGTCTAGTTTAGGGCAATGCCATTAACATATGGCATCAGAGAGGCCGGGTGCACATGACACCTATTACACAGAGGAGAGGCCCGAATTCCAATTTTATGTAGAAATAGAGGAGTTCTGGAAACTCGATGTATTAAGAATAATTGAGAGATTCGATGCTGTTCACTCACTGAAATCAATGGTATGGTCTCCAGTATCTCCTCCCAAATATTAGGCTCTATAGGGCCAATATCTCCTTCCCACCCACTACATAAATCTATTGGGCAGGATGATGCTTTAGATACATGAATTATTGCTCAGTGACTTGAGGTTACGCCTCACACCCGGTTCACCCTCCCTGCAGATGGAGCTGTGCACACGAGGACCCTTTCATTCTAGCAGTGTATGTATGTATGTATATATATATATATATATATATATATATATATATATAGGAGGTGTCCTCCGCTGGTTCAGAGCATCAGGTTCTCCGGCGCCGGTTTACACATTTCTTTGCAGTGGATCAGCTGAGACTCCATCCGGTGCGATCTGTCGCTGTGTAGATATTCGTGGCTGCGTTACGTCACCTCAGTCTCTATCCCCCTCCGAGGAGGAGGCAGGAGCAGCGGTGCCCTTGTCTGGAGGGAACGTCTGCATCGTCTCCTCTGTGCCCTGTCAGGTTCAGTATGGAGCGGTGGCATCGGCCGCTGGTGCTCTCCTGAGCATCCACCCAAGCAGAGGTGAGGGAGATGTGGTCGCACCATGAGCTTCCACCGCCGGCAGATCTGCTGCCGTCACCGCGCCTCAAACCGGATGGAGCTGTCAGGAAATCAAAAACGGAGGCGTAAAAACCGTCCCGAGGCGCCGGGAAATGATCCGCAACGTGTGACAGCGGCTGCAGCCGAGCGATGAGCAGCCAACAGAATCCACAGTCCTGAGATAAGGGGGGGTGTTCAGGTGCGGAGCAGTGCGGCCCTCATTGAGCGCGGCCCTGGCAGGGGGTCACTTATGGTGCGTTCGAGGGAGGGGGGAACCCAAAGGGTTTCCTGGTTGACCCATTCCAATGACTACAAGGGGTCGTTCAGACGTTCCCAGAGAAAAAAAAAACTTGAGAAAAAATTTTGATTGGAGAGAAGAAAACATCAAGAAGTGCAGAGAAGAATCGGCCGTACGGATCAGCAAAGCTTGAAAGCTTGATGCTACAGTCACGGCGAGCGCCCGGGTGCCGACCGCTCAGCGGGGAGTAAGGAGCCATGTACGGGGGCCCCCAATGAGGGGGGCTTGGGGCTTATAACAACCCCCGGAGCAATTTTAACACAGTAAAGCATCACTTCGTTTGGGTTTCACAGACTTCACCAATGGGAAAATACACTTCAACGCACTTAACAGGTAAATCCTCCCCTTAGAAATTTTCGATCTGACCCCCGGGGCTCGGGGCCCATTAAACTGCTTCTCACCATCTGTAACATGTGCCTCTCTGAAGCTTGGGATTTAAACCCCCTTTAACCCACCTGACATGAGAATTTCCCGGGTTGCCAAAAAGTCCCGGGGTGCACACTCCTCACTTTGATCGGCTCGGGGCAAAACATGGGCCCAGATCACTTAGCATGGCAGCTGGAGGCCTTGAAACTTCCACGCCCCCCATGTTTTTCTTTTCTCAACTTCCGGCCCCAGGCAGAAGTGGGACACCGCCATCTTTTTTACACCCTAATGCTTGTCTGAGGGCGCTTGACCTCGCCCTTTCCCATAATGCCTTGTATAAGTAGTTGCTTTTTAGAGGGCAAGAAGCAATTCAAAACTCACACCCATAGGCTCTCCCCAAAGGGGAGATTTTCCCCTTTCGACCACTCGTTGCCTCCCACCCAACCAGCCGTATCACCGCTCTGCACAAGAAGGGGAAAACCCAAAAAACGCTGTATGCAATGGGGGATGCTGACTTTTGGCTATAAACCCTTTTGCTTTCCAAAGACCCGTGGTCAAAAGCAAATTGAGGTTTATTACATTTCCCAATTTTAACATCTCACTCCTTTCCCATAATGTCTTGTGATATCAGATGCTTAGTAAGGACAAAAACCAATTCAAAACTCACAGACCTGTATGGGGGCTCTCCACAAGGGGAATATTCCCTTTTGACCACTCATTCCCCCCCCACCCAGCCAGCCAGGACACTCTGCTCTGCACGTTGAGGGGCAAACCCCAAAACAGCGCTGAGCAGAACGGGGATTGGCTTGGCTAATACCCTTTTTTCTTTCCAAAAACTCAGTGGGCAAATTGAGGATTTATTACATCCTAGAGGGCGCTTTACTTTTAGCTCCTTTCCCTAATATCTTTTGATATGCGATGCTTTGTAAGGCAAAAAGGCAATTCAAAACTCTACACACCTGTACGGTGCTCTCCCCAAGGAGAGGTCTTCCCTTTTCTGAGTAAAGAAAAAAAAAGTTTTAAAGTGTAAAAAAAAATATATATATTAAAAGTTCCAATCCCCCCTTTTTGTCATTTTACAAATAAAATGAATAAAATAATAATAAAGTTCCCCATATTTGGTGTCGCCGTGTCCGAAAAAGTCCGATCTATTGAAATCTAACATCATTTATCCCAGAACGCTGAACTACGGAGAAGAAAAAACATTCCAAACACCAAAATTGCAGTTTTTTTGGTAATTTCACATCATCTAAAAATTGGAATCAAAACCAAAAAATCAAAAACGTCTCCTGTATTCCAAACTGGTAGCAATAAAAAGTGCACCTGAGCCGCAAACAATGCCCTTCACTTACATCCGTAGGTAGAAGTACAAAAAAGTTATTGGTCGCACAATACAGCGCCGTCGCCCAAATTTAAAAAATAGAATAGAATAGAATTTTATGGTACCAAAACATAATGGAAACCGTACATGTTTGGTGTTGGCGGATGCGGATCAGCCTGAAGAATACAGAGAACACATCATTTATACTGGAGAGTGAACGCGCTAAAAAAACAAAAAAAAAAAACACAAACATGGCGCAACTATGTTTTTTCACATTTTGGCCCACTTTGATTTTTTTGCAGTTTCCCAGCAAATTCTACAGTACAGTGAATAATTCCATTAGAAAGTCCATCTTGTCCCACAAAATTAAAGCCCTCATAAGTCTATGTAGGTGGAAAAATAAAAAAGTTATGGCCCCTGGAAGGTGAGGAGGGAAAATGAAGAGTCAGATTTTTTTTCTTTTGAGGCGTTAAAGGGGTCGTCTCATCTCAAAGTTTCATAGGATGCATGAATGAAATAATTTCTGCCCCCCCCCCTTTTTGGGGCTCTGTCACTTCCGGGTTAAGCTTTCTGAAAATTAGCATTTGAGCTCCGTGTATTCAGACTTTTTTTTCCCGTTTTTTTAGCCCTAGTTTAAAAATTTTTTTACCTTTTGAATCCAGAGAACCCTTCTGGGGCAAAATTTTTAATTGAAGAAAATTATTTCTTCTGTTTTAAAAAGATCATTTTAAAAAACCCAAGTTTCTAAATGTCCAGATTTATGTCCCTGTGTGACATTTTATGATGACATCACCCCTGTTTATCGATAGAACAAACACGTGGGGGGAAGAAAAGAAAAACAGGTCGGTAAATTAGGGAACCAGTGATGAGCCGGGAAGGGTGATAAAAATCACCTGAAAGCCCCTTTTAAACAAAAAAAGTTTGAACAAAGCAATATTTTTGGAAAACATCTTAATTTACTGTTCCCTACATTTTGAAAGCTGATCTTCGTAGCGAGACAACCCGTTTAAGGGGTTCATATTCCTGCGATGCCAGTAAAGTTGCCGTTTAGCCGTCGCCCTTTTCTTTTTCTTTGGGGCCGGGAAAATCTTTATAGAGATTTTTAAAAACTCATTTTAAATGAAACCTGGGATTTCGTTCAGGAATATTAATATATCTTTTTTACTTTAAAGAAAAAAAACCCTGAAAAATTAATCTAGAAAACCCCTTAAAAAATGAGAATCCCCCTCTTCGCCCCGGGAGAGATAAATAAGAGTAAAAGGCAAAAAAAACCCCCCAGCGACAAATTTTTCCACACTCAAAGGGAGATCTTCACTTACCTGCGAGTCAGAAGGCGCCGACGTGAAGCCCGTTTGCCAAAGAACTGAAGAGAAAGAGCGCGGCCCCTCCCTGGAAAACGGAGCAAGGGGGGGCGTTTTTCGGGGGCGGGGACCCCCTAGACACGAAGCCACCGGCCCCTTTAGAAAACTGTAAGACCCGGTGCTGCAGACATGATGGTTGGGGAGGTCTCTCATCCTCTGGAATTGGGCCCATTTATCACAGACCGGGCACCATTGTCCAGTGAGAATATATATTAAATATTAATATATTTATTAAAATTAAATATATATATATATATATATATTTATATTTTATATATATTTCTGGAAAGAAGGGCGTTTTTGCCTTTACGAAAAGACCAGCAAAACCAAAAGCAGCAAGCGGGCAACACCCTCCGGACCAACGAGATTGATGTTCACAAATAGGCCCTAGTTTAATTATTTGTGAGAGTTTTTTGAAAATTTCTGGTTTAATTTCTTTTGGCTGAAAACCTTTTTAAATCACAGGGGAAGAAGGAGGGAACCAGGGGGTTTGCTAGGGGCCAAAAACATCCGGGGCCCCGGGGCCCCTTTTTGTTACGTTCATGCTCCCGTAAAAGGGGGGGGTTCACACCGGGATTTTTTTTTACATGAAACGGGGCATGAATTTTTACAAAAAAAAAAAACTGTGGCCGGGCGTTCCCCTGAAGCTTTTCACTGATATTTATTCTCCCCAAACAGGGAATCTTTTGTTCTCATGACAGCTTAAAAGATTAATTAAACCCAAAAAGTCGGGCCCGTACGTTGGGGTTTTATTGAAGCGCAAATTTCCCCCCGAACTTTTTCAGACCGACATTACGTCATGTTGACACAAACTTGTATTTGTGGGGGATAAACTTTGCTGTAATGCGCCCAAAGTGGCCCCCTAAATTAAAGGTAAATCATAGCGGTGGGGGCATGGTTACCTTTTTTCCCTTCACACGTAAAAAAATGACCTGCATTTCTCCCTGCAGCGTAAAATACCTCGTATTGTACGCCGGGGGACGACATTAATTCCTGTCTCATAGGGGCAAAAATTTACGCAATTGCGGCGGTGGGCAAGTCAGGGGTATTAAAACGCAAATACACCACAAACTGCATCCCGCAATTAGCCGTGTGACCGTACCCCTTTTTCTGGCTGACACTAAAAATGTGCGCAACCCGCAAATGACAGGGATAAAAAAAATATTTAAGAGAATTATCACAGGTTGTAGTTTACATGTAAGGGAAAAACAGGGAGGATTTTTAGTGAAGGAATGGGGCAATTTGTCGTTGTTTTTTTATACACAAAAACAATAAACAGTAAAAATGTACACCACACCATATATATATAATTAATATATATATTTTATTACACACACAACATATTACCTTCATACAGTTATATTCAAAAGGGAGATTTTCTTGTTCCCCCTTTTTTACATTTGCACGGTCTCTCCAGTGAGGTTATCAACCCCTTGGACCTCCCTGGACCGTGGGAGCGTGCGCTGCGCGTTACTCCATATTGAAGGTGGTAGTTCGGGACATGGGCCGGGACGGGAGCAAGCGGGGGCCAGCTCCCACTCACTGCTTCCTGACTGCCCGGCTCTCCCGCTGAATGGGCGCAGCACATGAAGTCCGACAGTCAGGGGCCTCTTTAGTGACAGGCGCCCCCCCTCCCCGCTAAATACCCGGCAACTGTGAAGTCGCCCTCCCTCCCCGG
>JAODAL010081861.1:0-11769 GCA_025379985.1 Phyllomedusa bahiana
TTGTTCCGGGGAAAAGGCACGCCCGTGGGGTGGCGTCGGGGATGTAAATGGTTTTGGGAAAAGATGGTGGCTGATTGGGGAGAGGGTCCAAGAGGTTGGCCAATTAAAAAAAGTGAAGGGGGGGTCCGGTTTCGGGTCTGGCAAGGCCAGAAAGCAGGCCCAGGGGGACTCAGGAGGGGAAAAAAGTTTTTGAGGCGGGGGATAAGCTGAGTGTTACCCGGGACTCCTTGTCAGACCATTAACTTACAATCAAGTGTGCACCCCCCAACAGATTGTGACCCTAGTCTTGGGACCAGAGGCGCCGGAGCCCTGAGAGGGGCGCCCATTTCAGGAGAAAAAAAGTACAAGTGGCTTCAACTACTGATGTAATGTCCCGTTTATTTAAGCATGGTTCTAAGCTTGTCTAAAGTGTGGCCGTGGGTTAAGTAACAGAAATGAACAGTGGGATGTCCAGACCTCCGGACATCTGTGCCCCTAGAGCCCCTGATGATTGACTATGTACAGATTGGGTACTCTGCCTCTGGGCACTCATACCCCTGCCCATGAAGGCCCCTTTTTTTTAAAAAAATATGCAGTGGCTGTACCCACTGGGGATAGGGGCGAGTCTGCCACTGGGGCGGTCTGCAAACACTTTATACGGGTTATTTGGGGCCTAAGAGGATACATTTGATCGGGGGGCATTTTTCCCAAGGGGCCCTAATGATGAACGTACCGTTGTAGGGATTGAATGTTCCCGCGAGTGAGATGATGTCCTACATTAAAATTTTCCTTTTAAAATTTTAAACTTTTCTTTATAGGGATTAAATTCCCCAAATTTATGTATAAAAATTTTTCATGACCTGAATCATTTCCCTACAAGTCTCCTTTTTATTTCAGCGCTTTTCGCTCCACCCCGTAGAGCAAACTTAGCCCCCTTCCGGGCTATGCGTGTCCTGATCAATTAAAAACACTTAAATTCCTATATTAAAAACAACATACCAACAAAATAAATGTTTCCCTTAATGGGGCTATGCCCTTTTGTATTATGTCCGTTTGATCCTCGCTATCGTGTATTGCGCGTTCACGCTATCCTTACTCTACGGATACTCTCACCGTTCATACGGGTCACAGGTCTAACTGCAACTCACTCCTCGGACGCTGTACATCACTGAAAGCAATGTTCCTGCACCATCACATATCATCCTGTGTTCGAAAACCCCCGGGCCCGGGCTGATGGGAACCGCCCCGACCTAACCCCCGTATGGGCACAGGAAAACCGCCCGGGCTGGGGAGCGGCACGAGTTTGTAGAGAAACCCTGAAACAAGCCTTCACCCTAACCCCGGCCCGTGCAAGAGCATTTTTGCCCCCAGGGATCGGGTGATGGTCAAGCTAAAGAGGGGATCCGGGAAAATTGGGTTTTGGGGGGGGGGGAAAAGGTTTTGGGCCCCTATGTGGTAAAGGGGAAAATAGACCCCGGAAAAAGTCCCCCATTTTTTTCTTTAAATAAAATCATATGTGGGGACTTTTGTTGCATTTGCGGTTTTGGGCCCCAAAATGCAAAATGTTTCCCCGGTTTTTGGTGTATGCCCAAAATTTGAGACTTTGATAACTGTCACAAAAGTAGCAACCCCTCTTGGGGTGGAAATTTGGGAAGAACCCCAGAGAGACAGGAGAGGGCAGACGTGGGGGAGGATCGACCACTTTCCTGGAAAAATACTAGGCCCTGAACTGTGAGCTTCCCCAGAGAGAGAGAGAAAGGAGTATAGCTGTCTACATCGATGCTGTTGGCAAAGAAAGCCCCATGAATGAAAGAACACTCTGTAGAGTCTGAGAGGAGCAATTACATCAGCGATAACTGCTTCAACAGATGGGATCTTCACCTCAGAGAAGCAACTGCTGACTACTGCAAGGTACACAAGCATGCATGTGTACCCTGCATGTACAACAAACATATGCATGCCAATGAACCTACGACTGTGTGCAGGCCTGTAGTTGGCCTAATTAGGGCAGGTTTGGTTTCAGGCCATAAGTGTAGAAAGATGGAAGATCGAAAGATCTTTCAAACACACATTTTCGAGTTTGGCATAGAGATAGTTAGCTCATAAGTATCTTAGAATCAAGCAGACATGGTCACATTGAGTCTTAGGATCAGGAAAGAAGACCAAGATGTCATCAAGATAAACTATATGGAAATCTCCAAAGAAGCATTTTATGCTATCTACAATATATGAAAAAAACTTTGAGATTCTTGGTCCGCATGTTTCTGGCCAAAAAAAATGCTCAAGCCACCCCCGGCTTACAACGGGATCTCAGTTGGGTGGTCCTACTCTATATTATCTCTCACCTGGGTCAACTTCAGACCTCTCACTGTGCCAAATGGCCCCCAAAATGCAGAGAGAAAAATAAAAAAAGCACCAACCTTTCAAAGCCTAGTGTATTATATAGTTTAAAAGCAAATATGTGCCAAATACAACGTATAGTTCTGCACAGAAAAACATGCACCCGCCCACCTACACAGGCTGTTATATCAATGCACTAGGCTTTGAAAGGTTGGTGCTTTTTTTTTATTTTTCTCTCTGCATTTTGGAGGCTGTTTGGCACAGTGAGAGGTCTGAAGTTGACCCAGGTGAGAGATAATATAGAGTAGGACCACCCAACTGAGATCCCGTTGTAAGCCGGGGGTGGCTTGAGCATTTTTTGGCCAGAAACATGCGGACCAAGAATCTCAAAGTTTTTTCATATATTGTAGATAGCACAAGATAAACTATGACACAAACACACAAGAGATTATTAGAAGATATTGTTGACAAAGTCTTGGAAGACAGCTGGAGAATTGCAGAGACCAGAAGGAATTACTTGAGACCAGAAGGTACTTGAAGTGTCAATTACAAGTGTTGAAAGTGGTCTTCCATTTGTCACCTTCTCAGATGCATATTAAATTAAAAGCTCCTTACAAGTCAAGTTTTTTGAAAGATCAAGCTTTAATGTCAAGGTCAAAAGACTCAAGACCCGAAAGGGAAACAGATATCCCAAACCTTTGGGTGGGAAAAAAATTTTTTAAAACCCCGGGAAAATCGACCAGGGGCGGGAAAACAACCAAACCCTTTTTCTCCACAAAGAAAAACCCCCACTGACGGAAAAAAATTTGCCCGTTAAAAGTTTTTAAGCAATTTTGAAGGAAAGGTTTCCCAAACAGATTTTGGGATAATACAGTGGGGAAAAAACACTGTTTTTCCCCAAAATTGGGCCTCACCCCTTTGCAAGTTAAGTAGGAGGGGATGGGGCTGCGCCACAGGGCCCCAAAAGAACCCCAGAAAAAACTGGGAAA
The DNA here is from genome assembly GCA_025379985.1 of Phyllomedusa bahiana. Lineage (NCBI taxonomy): Eukaryota > Metazoa > Chordata > Amphibia > Anura > Hylidae > Phyllomedusa > Phyllomedusa bahiana. The sequence goes on from JAODAL010081861.1 coordinate 3,309, forward strand.
CAGTAAAAAATTTAATCTTTTCCTGTGAGTTGCCCTAAAACCCGAAGAACAAGGGTTTAGTACAAAAAGAGCCCTAGAGCCTTTTAGGAATTCCCATTTAAAGAAAGAAATTAACTAGAGGCCCTTTTCAAAGACTATGTTGAGCGATTACGCCCGGCTATCGACATTCGGGCGAAAAGTCCAAAAAGAATTTCCACCATCGTAAAGGGTTTTTCGATAGTGAGCAGTCGATTTTGACGATGACCATTAAAATCTATGGGGGAGCAAAAACACCTTCATTCTTTCACCCAAACAGGGGTAGAAAATGGAATTTTTTCATCCACAAAAGTCCCAAAAGGGTACGTGCTACTCTTAAAGGGAACACACAAAAGGGTTTTAAAAGCCAAAAAAAAAAACACAAAAACATTTTACTTCCCTGTTTGTACCACAGCCCGAAACCCCTTTAAAACCCGCATCACCCACAAAATTAAAAAAAGTGCCAAAGGCAAAAATGATTTTAACCATTTATTTTACTTGAACGGGGCATTGAATACCCTGCCTGGGAAAAAAGCATGAGCCCCCCAAACCCGGGGATAAACCCCCCAAATTTAAAAGGGGCCAAAAAGGATCTTCAAACAAACCCTTTTAGTTTTCCCGGGCATTGGGCTATACCTGTCCTGGGCCACAGCCCCGAGCCCCAAACCCCGCATGACCCCCACAAATTTTAAAAAATGCCGGGAAAAAAAGTCTTTCCAACCCCCCCCCATTTTAGTTTTACACTGGGCATTGACTATACCCGCCTGGGGGCCAAAAGCAAGAGCCCCAAGCCTGCAAAAGACCCCCACAAATTTAAAAAAAAAGCCCAAAAAAGGAGTCTTCCAACCCCAATTTTTTTTTTTCACTGGGCATTGACTATACCTGTCCTGGGCCCCCGCATGCGCCCCCCGCCTGCATGACCCCCCCCATTTAAAAAGTGCCCCCGGGAAAAAGGAATTCCCTTTTAACCACCATTTTATTTTTACTGGACATTGACTATACCTGTCCTTGGGCCCCAGCAAAGAACCCCCCGGGCCCGGGGTTTTTCAGTGGGGGGGCGGGGGAAACCCCGCGGCGCCGTCATTTTTAACACGCAGGTTAAAAAGCCCTATGTCCGTGCTCCATAAAATCCAAGTCCTCTGAATAACCTACATCTGGTCAAGTTTTTTCCCGTACCTCCCTTTTACAATTTAGAGAAATTTTTTTTAAAAAGCTATTTTGAAAATGCAAGTTTTTTAGTACTTAAATTTTAGAAAACACATTTTTTTAAAATCGGGTGGAAACCCCCCATGTCTTTGTTTCTCTTTTTTTAATTGTAATTTAAAAGGGTTTTCCTCAATAAAGGGGTTGTTTGCTAGTTAAAGATCTTGGGAAAAACAAGCATTTTCAATATTTGGGCCATTAACCCGGTCCCCACCCATTCCTTTTTCTGACCCGCACCATTTACCATTGAGCCCCCTTTACCATTGAGAAGAACAAATTTCTGTTAAAACAACATTTTTTAAAAATAGGGCCTTAGTATACCAAGTCACAGGGAAAATGCCTTCCCAAAAATTCAAAAAACAGAAACCCCGAGCCACTTTGGGACAATTTTTGAAAAAAAAATGTCCCGTTAGATTCAACCCTTTTTTATAATAGGAACCTTTGTATACTGCAAGTCCACAGCAAAATGCCCCCAAAAATTCAAAAATGACCCCTGAGCCACTTTTTGGTTTAAATTTTGAAAAAACAAATGTCCGTTAGAAACCAAAATTTTTTTTTTTTTAAAAAGGACCTGTAGTAATTGCTTTCCCTTTTTAAAACCCGCATGAAACCCAAAAAAATTTTAAAAAAAGACTTCTCCCATTTTTAAAAATTTTAAGGAGAAATGCCCTTTAGAAGCCACCCTTTCTGTTCCCAAAAGGGCCATGATTAATTTCGTATCTCACAGCAAAAAAATGAACCCCAAAAAAAAATAAATATGACCTTTTTCAGCCACTGTTAAAAATTTTGAGGGAACATGAACCCCAAAAAACCCTTTACAAATGAAAAAATTTTAAAAAAGAAATTTAGTAAAAAGGAAAATGGTTTTTTTCATGGGAAAACCCTTTGGGGTCTTTTAGTCCCTACAGCAAAACCAGCAAAATGGGAAATGTTGGAATTGAGAAAAAAAATTTTAGAAAAAAAATGAACAATTTTTAAAAAAAAGTTTTCAAAAGGGCCAATTTTTTTTTTTGGGGAGGGAAATTTAATAACCAGCAACTAATCGGGGGACCCCTTGGGAATTGGGGGCCCCAACAACAACAGAGGGTCCAAAGTGGGGTTTATCTTGAAGAAATTTAAACGATCCCCCATTATCTGTGGAAAGCTGGGTGCCCTTTTTCTTTTAAAGACTCCCCGGGTGTTTCGAAGGTCCCTCAGTAGACGCTGGCGGGTGGCAGGACAACAAACCCTATGGCGTGGGGACCACCTCCCGGGGGATTCGTCCCCCTTTTGGATACCCAAAGTCTATTGGGTCCGGAACACATACAAAAAAAATTGGTGTTGAAAAACGCCCGAAGTCCCCTGCACCAAGATCTTAAGCTGGGCTTTGGGGTTGTAACTGTGGCCCCGCAATTTTCAAAGGGGTTTGGTGAGGTGGGTAAATAAAGAAAAAGCCCCGAGGCACCCATTAGGCTTCCGGGCCCCCTTGCCCGCTGCTTCCGCCGCTGCAGCCGCTAAAAAGGCACTTGGCACTCTACCCCCCGCCAGGGCACGTCGCTGGCGGGTTTTAAAAACCTACATTTGAAGAAAAGGAAGTCAACCGGGGAAAGAAATGTCCCCCAGTTGATCAAACACAAGGTCTCCAATTTTCCCCCCATTTTAAATCATAATTTTGGGGGGGGTGGGAAAAAAAGTGGGCCGAGTTTTTTTTTTGTAACCCCCCGGGGGTCCAGGGGGTGGCCACCCAGTAAATGTTGTTCATTTTTATGGCCTTTAAAGCGAGGATAAAGGTTTTTAGGAAATGGGCAAACCAAGCACCATGTGGGGAGAAGGGGGCCTTGATTCCCCAAAAAAGCCTTTTTTGGGGTTATGGGGAAATTAGCAAAACAAAAATCAACTTCCCTCATCCCTGCCCCCGGCCCCTCTTTTCCGCGGGGGTTGGTGGGCTGGAAATACTTCCCCCCCCTCCTCCCCCTTTCCCCCGGCCAAAAAAACCCCAAAACACTCGTTTTTTCCTCCCCGAGGCAAAAAAAAACCCCAGAGGTGAGGGGGGCCCCGCCTGCTCTGGAAAAAAAAAACCCCCTAAAAAAAACCCCGAAAAATTAAAAAACCCCCCCCCTTCCCCCTTTTTTTATTTAATTTAGAAAACCCCTTTCCTTTCCCCCCATCTTTTCCTTTCCCCCCCTCCTCCTCCCCTTTTCCTTTTCCCCCATCTCCCCAAACCCCCAAACCCCCCAAATTAAAATTAAAACCTCCCCCCCCCCTACCTTTTTCCCAAACCCCCAAATTCCTCCCCCCCCCCCTCCCCCACTTTTTTTCCTTGGGTTTTAAACCCAATCCCCCCCCTCTTGTTCCCTTTCCCCCCCTCCCCTTTTGTCAATTACCCCTCCCCAATCCTCCCCCCCTTAAAAAAAAAATTCCCTTTTCCACCCAAAAACCACCACCGGCCCTCGGAAACCCCCCCCAAAACCAACCCCCCTACCTTTTTCCCCCCCTTCCCCCCTTTTCCCCCCCAGTCCAGACCCCCGGGGACCCCTTTGAAATTTTAAAAAAAGGTTTCCCCTAAAAAAAAATTAACAAAAATTCTTTCCAAAAATCCTTTAAACCCCCACAAATTTTCCCCCCCCCAAACCCCACCCCCCACCTCCCCCCGGCCCAAGGTTTTTCCCAAACCCCCCAACAACCCCCGGGAACCCCTTCCAACCCCACCCCCGCTCCTGGCACGCTTCAACACCCCGATTTTCCTCAGATGAGCACCCAGGCGAGGCCCGCCTTTGCACGCCTGGACCCGAACCCGCCTAATAAGACCGATAAAATTGAAAAACTGTGGGGCCTTGGGGATTTGAGGGAAGAAAGGCCCGTTCGCATCTTGTCCCGTCCCCTCCTCCGTCGCTGGGGGGACCTATGTTCAGAGTGCCAAAAGATCGTTCCAAAACTAAGACCCCACAATGGTCATGCTGAAAAGGGGGCCGTCCACACGACCATTTTGGGGGCTTTTTTAAAAAACTGCAAGGGATGTGCAGAGCTTTTTCACCGCCTCCACTCTCGGGTCAACCCCCCCGAGGTCCGAAACCGCTCTTGTCGGCCATGTGTCATTCGAACGCGAGGGGCATTGACTGCCCCCACAATCGCGGGAGCATGGGGGAGGGTAATTCCAGCGTGTTTGCCACCCCAACCAGCCAGGCGGACGAAGCGGGTAAAGGGTGGAAGGCAACTCAACCTCGACCTTCTTCAGCCAGTCCAGACCCGGGGAGCGCTTTAAAAATTTTCGGACGAAAAGGTTCATGACATGTGCCAGGAAGGGAGTGCCCACCCCCGATCTTAAGGGCGGCCACAATTTCGCCCGTTAACGCCACCACCTGCCCACAAGGTTCTTTCACCCACCCACGCTCGGCCCTCGTTGCGGAAGCCGTCCACACTCCGACCTGTGAGTGGAGGCCCTCCAAGGCAGATTTTTTTAAACATGGCCGGGTGTCCTGTCCACGTGATCCCACCAGAGGACCTGTCACAGAGATATACACCTTTGGCCGTGCTTACTAGTCCATGTGTCGGGGGGAATGGTTTTTTCCGGACACAGATCAGACAACGCGTTTTGAAATTTTAATGACACGTGGCGGGCCAGGCAGGGACGGTTTTTTTCTCAAAAAATCCTGCTGGGCATCTGGTATTGGGGCAGGCGGGGGCCTGACGTGGGGGAACCCACTTGTCCACCAACAAAAAGGCAACTTTTCCAAGGCCAAAAAAGCCGGGCAATCCCGAAATTCGGGGTTTTTGGGCTTTGGGAGGGTTTTGTTTAAAGTTTTCTTCGCCCAAACCTAAGACAAAAGGGCTGGCTGCTAGACGGCCACTGTACGGCTGCAGTTCGTCAAACGGGGGAAGAAAGGGGTAGGGGGTCCTGGGGTGCGGGTGGTACCGGGCACGGGGAGGCTGAAGCGGAGGCTGACCCCGACAGACCTGAAGACTGGCACTGAGAACGCTTGGGGGGGAGAGGAGGAGGCGAGAAGAGGGGGACAGGGGTTTGGGGGGGCCCGGCCGGTCTGGCCTTTGTTGGCCGGGGGTTCCCCCTCCATTTAAACTCATGCATCGCTGCTGTGACTAACATGTTGGGGGGGTTTAACCACTTAAGGTTCTTGCCCTACTTATGCTTTACGGAAAAGGGCGGAAAATTGACATCGGGGGTGAATCAAGCTTGCTCAAAAAAGGGCCCAGGCTTGAGAGCCTGGCCCTTTTTTTTGGGGCGATAAGCGAGGGGGGGGGGGTTTTGCGCTGACCGTGGCTGGCGGAATCATATCAGCGGACTTCTGCGACCGCCCCCCCTTTTTGTGGCGGACCCGTATTGACACAACCCCATCGTTTTCCTCCTCTCCCTGAGAAGCCTCGCAAGAAAATTTCTGGGGAAAAGACCGGGATGGATCCGCAATGTCGTCATCATCATCATCATCAACACGGGTGACTTGTCGTCCTGATTTTCTGCATCCAGAAGCTGGGGGAAAACAAGGGGGCACTGAAAGGGCTTTGCCGACCGCCCCGGGTTTTTTTTTGCCGATTGCCCGGTTTCCTTCCCCCTCCTCTGATGCATCAGTAATGGGCCAAGCGACAAAATCATCCTCTTGACTTTTATCATCCCTTCGCCCCCAAACCCAATTTTGGTCATAAAAGGGGTCTTCAACAAGGGGATTATCCACATGGGGTACACGAGTTGAAATTTGGGGGCTTCATGTTGGAAAAGGATGCTGATGGGGTGAGACGACATTTGGCCTGATGGGAGTACGAGGAGGTAAACTGCAAATGCAGGTTGCATTAACCACGAAGGGCAGATTTGGGGAGATGTTCGTTACTTAGATTCACAGGGCCCCCACCCACCATACAGGCCTGACGGCCTGCAACTGACGATCCCTGGCATGCTGTTGTCGACAGCACTGGAAGGGGCACCTTCCTCGTACCCCTACCCCCAGTGCACCCCCTCTTTCTCCTTACCACCTCATTTCGCTCCTGTTCAGAAAATAAAAATTTAGAAGGGATGGGAAAAGTTTTGGGAAAATCCTATAAAAGACGGCAAATCACAGCTATTCTCAAATCCCCCTAATCAAACAAAATTGCTGGGTTTAAATTTAACTGCAAGGGGTCTATCAAAAAATCGGGCTGGGCAAAAGTAAAAAAAAAACTAACTTTATGTTTTGATAAATAAACGGCATTTTTTGCACCTTTTAATTCACCGTGGTGACTATAAATTGCTTTTTAAGATTTACGTGGGTGCTGCGCAATGAACAACCTTGGGGGGCGCAAAAGAAAAAAAACACGTATCTGTTATGTTTTTGTATATAAAAGGTATTTTTAGCAAAAAACAACCGGCTACTACAAGATTGCGGATTGTAATTTAACTGCAAGGGGGGAATATCAACACAGGTGGAATTGGTAAAATTGAAAATGAACACCTATCTGAAAGTAAACTGAAATAAAAGGGGTTTTGCACCAACAAAGAACTCAGTACTAAAAAATTTTATCCAACATAAATTCGGCTGCCCCAAAATCCAGGAAATATTCAATGCAAAAATTAATAAAGATATTGCAGTGCAAAATCTACCTAATCTTGGGAACTTATTCCTGTTCTTTAAGATAGACTTGTCTGTGTTCGCCCGGGCCCCCCCCCCCCCCCCCCCGCTCCCCCCGTACTTTTACAGCGGAAAAGCTGCTTTAAAAAATTCTCTAGCAACTACATAAAATCTTCAAAACTCTAAACAACAAAAATTTGGAAGGACACACAAAAGAGGTTTCTCTGTCAAAATAGACTAATTTTTGCGACTTCTTTGGGCCCCGGCAGAACGCACGTCCTATTCCATGGACGCTGAGAGACACAAGGGTGAACAGGAAACACTGTTCTATGAAACGAGGTCCTGTGTTTTTTCCAGCCAATCGCAACCCAAAACCCCATCATGACGTCGCACATCATCTCACCCTCTCATTTTTTTTAACTGATTTGCTGGGCCGCCAAAATTACAGAAGCGCCGAAAATGGGCGTCTAATAGATGATGCACAGAATTTTTAAACCTTAATTATTGCATGATCAAAATTTCGATCACCAAAAAAACCTTGCCATTTCAATTTTTGTCGTAAAAATCGCTCAAAAACCCAATCAAACATAAATAAATAAAATCTTGAGATTACAGATCAGTTGATGAAATTTCCAGAAGAACTGGGGTCCATGAACACTGAACTTTAAAAATGACACCCAAGGGGGGATGACATGATCATATGTTTTAGGGAGCAGAGGGAAGTATCTTCACTTAGGATCGGATTTCTCTCATTACCTAGGAGCTGGGCAAAAAGGACAGTCCTTCAGGAAGTGACTTTGGCTGTGAAGGTACAAGCAGAGATTCCGGTGGTATCTGGGACTATGTTTTTCTTAAGACTAATGGACTGGCTCCACTTGCATAGGCTCATCTTGAGAAATTATTGAAGCTGGCAGTGGAGGCCTTTGAATGACTCGTGCTAGACGAGGAAATGGACAGGGCTGGAATAATTCTTGTTGTTGGCGGAGCTACTGTTGCTGCTCAGTGCTATGAATATCTGTTACGGGTGTCCCTGCGACCCTCGTGTCGGGTCGCAGGCACACCCGCAACGCTGCAGCACCTCCTGCTGCGGCCGTGGCCGCAGCCGACCGCGGCCGCGGACACCCGTCACGTCTGGGGGGCACTTACCCGTCCAAGCTCCTGGTCCCGTCTGGCCCCGCGCCTCCTGCTGCCGGCCGGGTGCACGCGCGCCCTCTAGTGCGCGCGCATCGCGCAGCACTGCCAGGAGTTTAAAGGGACAGTGCCCGGTGGATGGTTCTCACCGGGGATGGACCCTATTTAAGCCCTGCCTCTTCCCCAGCACCTTTTCCCAATCGATAGTGCCCTGTTTCCTGGAGAGGAAACATTCAAAAGTGTCCCTTTTTCCGTTTACTGTGTAAACCGACCTTCTGCCTCCGTCCCTTGACCACGAACCATTGCCGCCTGTCCTGACCTTCTGCCTGTCCCCGACTACAGCCTGCTTCACGATTTTGTACCACGCAACACCTCGGGTGCCACCGCAAGCAAGTCACGTCAGGGGTAGCGACCTAGTAGTAATCCCCGCAGCAAGTCCATCCCGCTTTGCGGGGCTCTGGTGAAAACCGGACCTACTTAGACTCCGTTCCCCTGCGTGGCTTACGTCATCGCTTTGGGGTCCAGTAAACCCTACCACTTCGTAACAGTTCGTTGCATGGAAAACCCCCCAAGTGCCAAGG
>JAODAL010081862.1:0-11768 GCA_025379985.1 Phyllomedusa bahiana
GGTGGTTAAAGGTTGCGGTTGGGAGCAAAAACTTTTTTCAACCAAATATATAATTTTTTCCTGTAGCCTAATCACACAAGTTAATAATTTCTCTTGTTGTGGGCGAGAAAACACCAATTACCGCTCAAACTCTATTTGGGCTCAATCTTTGCCAATTACATCCAGGTTAATAAGCTTTGTTTTTCGGTGTGTTACCAAAAACGTATTTCAACATTTTTTGCAAACACGCAAGTAATACAACTACTTTTTGTTTCGAACTGCAATTTAACAGTAATACTGTTTTGTGTGTGCTCAATCTTGCGCATTTAAACCAAGTTAATTCTGTTGCTGTTCTGAAATAAACGTTCTTTTTAGCCAAAAAATAAATTTCGTACAATTACAAGCAAGTTTATTCATATCTCTGTTGTGTGGCTAAACACGCATTGTAAACGCTAAGCTACATTGTGGGCTCAATTCTGCAATTTACATATTATACTGTTTTGCTGGTGCTGACAAAAACGTCTTTTTCAACGGCCAAAATAAAATTTTTCCTGTAGCCTAATTCACAAGCAAAGGTTAATTACAATTATCTCTTGTTTGTGCGTAGAAAACACGATTGTAACACCACAAAGCTACTATTTGTGTGCTCATATTCTTTGCCAATTACACCAGGTTAATAAGCGTTGTTTTGCTGGTTGCAAAACGTTTTCAACCCAAAATATAAATTTTCCTGTACCTAATTCACAAGCAAAGGTTAATTACAACTGTATCTCTTGTTGTGTGGCGTAGAAAACACGCAATTGAACACGCTACAACTACTAGTTTGTGCGGCTCAATCTTTGGCGCAATTTACATCCAGGGGTTAATTAAGCGTTGTTTTGCTGGTGTGCTGACCCAAAAACCGTCTTTTTCAACGCCAAAATTTTGTGCGGCTCAATTCTTTGGCGCAATTTACATCCAGGTTAATTAAGCTAGTTTTGCCTGGAGTCTGACAAAATAAACCGTCTTTTTCAACGCCAAAAATATATAAATTTTTCCTGTAGCCTATTCACAAGCAAAAGGTTAATTACAACTGTTATCTCGTGTTGTGTGGCGCAGAAAACGCGTAATTGTAACACGCTACAAAGCTACTAGTTTGTGCGGCTCAATTCTTTGGCGCAATTTACATCCAGGGGTTAATTAAGCGTTGTAATTTTGGTGTGCTGACAAAAATACAACCGTCTTTTTCCACGCCAAAAATATAAATTTTTCCTGTAGCCTAAGTTCACAGCAAAGGGTTAATTACCAACTGTATCTCATGTTGTGTGGCGTAAAAACACGCAATTTGTAACATGCAACAAGCTACTAGTTGTGCAGCTCAATTCTTGGCGCAATTTACATCCAGGGTTAATTACGCGTTGGTTTTTGCTGTGTGCTGACAAAAATAAACCGTCTTTTTCAACGCCAAAATTATTACATTTTTCCTGTAGCCAAATTCACAAGCAAAAGGTTAATTACTACTGTATCTCGTGTTGTGTGCGTAGAAAACATTCACTTGTAACACGCTACAAAGCGTACTAGTTTGTGCGGCTCAATTTTTTGGTGCAATTTACATACAGGGTTAATTAAGCCGTTGTTTTGCTTGTACTGACAAAAATAAACCGCTTTTTTCAACGCCAAAATATATACATTTTTCCTGTAGCCTAATTCACAAGCCAAAGGTTATTTACAACTGTATCTCCTTGTTGTGTGTGCGTAGAAACATGCAATTGTAACACGCTACAAAGCCTAACTATTTTGTGCGCTTCAATCTCTTGGCGCAATTTACATCCAGGGGTTAATTAAGCGTTTGGTTTGCTGTGTGCTGACCAAGAAACCGTCTTTTTCTACGCCAAATTATATAACATTTTTTCCTGTAGCCTAATTCACAAGCAAAGTAATTACAACTGTATCTCTTGTTGTGTGGCGTAGAAAACACGCATTGTAACACCGCTACAAAGCTACTAGTTATTGTGCGGCACAATTCTTTGGCGCAATTTACGATCCAGGGGTTAATTAAGCGTTGTTTTTGCTGTGTGCTGACAAAATAAACCGGCTTTTTCACGCCAAAATATTCATTTTTCCTGTAGCCTAATTCACAGCAAAGGTTACATTACACTGTATACTCTGTTGTTTGTGGCGTAGAAAACACGCAATTGTAACACGCTTTACAAAGCTACTAGATTGTGCGGCTCAAATTTTTTTGGTGCAATTTACATCCATGGGTTAATTAGGAGTTGTTTTGCTGGTGTGCTGTACAAAAAAAAACCGTCATTTTTCAACGCCAAATATAAAACATTTTTCCTGTAGCCTAATTCACAAGCAAAGGTTATTACAACTGTATCTCTTTGATGTGTGGCGTAGAAAACATGCAATTGTAACACGCTACAAAGCTATTATTTGTGCGGCTCAATTCTTTGGCGCAATTTAACATCCAGGGGTTAAATTAAGCGTTGTTTTGCAGGTGTGCTGACCCAAGAAACGTCTTTATTCAACGCCAAACTATATACATTTTTTCCTGTAGCCTAATTAACAAGCATAGTTTAATTACAACTGTAATCTCTTGTTGTGTGCGTAGAAAACACCAATTGTAACACGCAACAAAGCTACTATTTGTGCGGCTCAATTCTTTTGGCGCAATTTACATCCAGGGTTAATTAAGCGTTGTTTTGCTGTGTGCTGACAAAAAATAAACCGTACTTTCAACCCAAAATATATACATTTTTCCTGTAGCCTAATCTCACAGCAAAGGTTAATTACAACTGTTATCTCTTGTTGTGGGGCGTAGAAAACACCAATTTGTAACACGCTACAAACTTACTATTTGTGCGGCTCAATTTTTTTGGTGCAAAATTTACATCCAGGGGTTTAAATAAGCGTTGTTTTGCTGGGTGTGCTGACAAAAATAAACCGTATTTTTCAACGCCAAAATATATATATTTTTCCTGTATCCTAATTCACTAGCAAAGGTTCATTACAACTGTATCTCTTTTGTGTGGTCGTAGAAAAACACGCAATTGTAACACGCTACAAAGCTACTAGTTTGTGCGGCTCAATCTTTGGCGCAATTTACATCCAGGGGTTAATTAAGCCTTGTTTTGCTGGTGTTGCTGACAAAAGTAAACCGCCCTTTTTTCAACGCCCAAAATATATAAGTTTTTCCCTGTAGCCTAATTCACAAGAAAGGTTAATTACAACTGTATCTCTGTTGTGTGGCGTAAGAAAACACGCAATTGTAACAATGCTACAAAGCTACTTGTTGTGCGAGCTCAATTCATTGCGCAAATTACATCCAGGGGTTAATTAAGCGTTGTTTTGCTGGTGTGCTGACAACAAAATACCTACATTATCAACTCCAAAATATAAAATAATTTCCTGTAGCCTAATTCACAAGCAAAGGTTAATTACAACTGTATCTCTTGTTTGTGTGGCTGCAGAAAAACGCGAAATGGTTAACATGCTACCAAGCAACTAGTTTTTGTTGCGCTCAATTCTATGGCGAAATTAACATCCAGGGGTTACTTATGCGTTGTTTTGCTGGTGTGCTGACAAAAATAAACCGTCTTTTTCACGCAAAATAATATAAATTTTTCCTGTAGCCTAATTCACAAGCAAAGGTTAATTCTAACTGTATCACTTTTGGTGTGGCTGCAGAAAAACGCGTAATTGTAACACGCAATAAAGCTTACAAGTTTGTGCGGCACAATTCTTTGGCCGCAATTTTACATCCAGGGGTTAAATTATGCGATGTTTTCTGGTTGTGCAGACAAAAATAATCCGTCTTTTTCCACGCCAAATATATATAATTTTTCCTGTACCTAATTCACAAGCAAAGTTAATTACACCTGTATCTCTTGTTGTGTGGCGTAGAACAAACAGCAATTGTAACATGCTATCAAAGCTACATAGTTTGTGCAGCACAATTCTTTGGCGCAATATAACATCCAGGGTTAGATTAATGCGTTGTTTTGCTGGTGTGCTGACAAAAATAAACCGTCACTATTTCCAACGCCAAAATATAATACATTTTTCCTGTAGCCTAATTCCCAAGCAAAGTTAATTACAACTGTATCTCTTGTTTGTTGGCGTAGAAAACATGCAATTGTAACACGCTACAAAGCTACTAGTTTGTGCGGCTCAATTTTTTGGTGCAATTTTATACATCTCAGGGTTAATTTAAGCGTTGTTTTGCTGGTGTCATGACAAAATAAACCGTCTTTTTCAACGCCAAAAATAAACATTTTTCCTGTAGCCCAATTCACAAGCAAAGTTATTTACAACTGTATCTCATGTTGTGTGGCGTAGAAACATCAATTGTAACACGCTACAAAGTCTACAAGTTTGTGCGGCTCAATGTCTTTGCGCAATTTTACATCCAGGGGTTAATTAGGCGTTGTTTTGCTGGGGTGCTGACCCCAAAAACCGTCCTTTTTGCTGTGTGCTGACCCAAAAACCGTCTTTTTCAACGCCAAAATATATAAAATTTTTCCTGTAGCCTAATTCACAAGCAAAGGTTAATTACAACTGTATCTCTTGTTGTGTGGGCGTAGAAAACACGCAATTGTAACACGCTACAAAGCTACTATTTGTGCGGCTCAATTCTTTGGCGCAATTTACATCCAGGGGTTAATTAAGCGTTGTTTTGCTGGTGTGCTGACAAAAATAAACCGTCTTTTCAACGCCAAAATATATAAATTTTTCCTGTAGCCTAATTCACAAGCAAAGGTTAATTACAACTGTATCTCTTGTTGTGTGGCGTAGAAAACACGCAATTGTAACACGCTACAAAGCTACTAGTTTGTGCGGCTCAATTCTTTGGCGCAATTTACATCCAGGGTTAAATTAAGCGTTGTTTTGCTGGTGTGCTGACAAAAATAAACCGTCTTTTTCAACGCAAAAATATAAATTTTTCCTGTAGCCTAATTCACAAGCAAAGGTTAATTACAACTGTATCTCTTGTTGTGTGGCGTAGAAAACACGCAATTGTAACACGCTACAAAGCTACTAGTTTTGTGCGCTCAATTCTTGGCGAATTTACATCCAGGGGTTAATTAAGCGTTTGTTTTGCTGGTGTGCTGAACCAAAGAAACCGTCTTTTTCAACGCCAAAATATATAAATTTTTCCTGTAGCCTAATTCACAAGCAAAGGTTTAATTACAACTGTATCTCTTGTTGTGTGGCGTAGAAAACACGCAATTGTAACACGCTACAAAGCTACTATTTTGTGCGGCTCAATTTCTTTGGCGCAATTTACATCCAGGGGTTAATTAAGCGTTGTTTTGGTTGTGTGCTGGCCGAAAGAAACAGTCTTTTTTTAATGCCAAAATATATAAATTTTTCCTGTATCCTAATTCACAACAAAGGTTAATTAAACTGTATCTCTTGTTTTTGTGGCGTAGAAAACCACGCAATTGTAACACGCTACAAAGCTACTAGTTTGTGCGGCTCAATTCTTTGGCGCAATTTACATCCAGGGGTTAATTAAGCGTTGTTTTGCGGTGTGCTGACCCCAAGAAACCGTCTTTTTCAACGCCAAAATATATAAATTTTTTCTGTAGCCTAATTCACAAGCAAAGTTTAATTACAACTGTATCATTACAATTGTAACACGCTACAAAGCTACTATTTTGTGGGGCTCAATTATTTGGCGAAATTAATACCAGGGTTTAAATTTAAGTTTTTCTTTTGCTGGTGTGCTGACAAAAATAAACCGTCTTTTTAAACCCAAAATTTTTTTTTTTTTTTAAATTTTTCCGTACCGAATTCCAAAGCAAAGGTTAATTACAACTTACTCTTGTTGGTGACATAAAAAACCCACGCAATTTAACACCTACAAAGCTACTTTTTTTTTTTTGGCGGCCAATTCTTTGCGCAATTTATATCCAGGTTTTATTTAGCGTTGTTTTGCTGGGTGCGGGAAAAAAAAAACCCCGTTTTTTTTAAATGCCAAAATATATACATTTTTCCTGTACCTAATTCATGTCCGAAGGTTAATTAAGCCGTTGTGCTTTTACTTAGTAAAACACACATTTTTTTTAAAAACGACACAACAATAAATTTTTCCGGGGCCTTTTTTGGGAGCGCAATTTATACCCAAGGGGTTTACCCAATTTGTTACTGGGTTCTTTTGGGAGTAAAAACGGGTGTAATTTATCATAACGATACATCATCAAAATGTCTGTACATTTTAGAACAAACAGTATTCAGACAAGAGGTGGCGGGCTCTGCACCTGTGGAGTGGCATGGCACAAACTTTCCCCGGAACAGCCCGGGTCCAGCACAGCAAGGGGACGTCGCAGCGGGGCCCTCGGGTGACCCACAACTTCGCTGTCATCTACGGCCTGTGTTGTTCACAACCCAAGGGTTTTCTGTTTGGGTTGACTAGGTCATCCTCTTCCCCCCAGAGACATCGAAAACCCCCACCAAGATCGGGGGGGAACCCGACAAAACCATTAGGGGCTGGCCCGGGAGGGTCAGGGGCCCTCACCTTCCTCACCGCCTCTGTCCCATCCGGTTCCCTCACCAGAGATCTCCCTAGTGGTCTGGGCTCAGGCCACATATACGGGGATGAAAAATTTTGAGGGGGCGTCAGCAGCTACTTGGACGAAAAATGGGCCAATTTGCCTCTTTTGCGAAGCGCAAAAAAATTTTAGATCTGGGAGTCATTTTAAGATACCTGTACCAAGACCTTTATGGGGCCAGTCGTAAACCAAATAGTGTTTACCGCCCGCACAGGGGCCCGGTTTTTGGGCGGGCTTCATCATCGCAGGAGAAAGGGCTCAGCTTGCGCGTCAGCAGCACCCAGCCAGAAAGGGGGTCTGTGCCCGTGAGTAAGCAGGAAGCAGCAGTTTTGAGGTCGGGAGCCAACGGCCACGGGGTAAAAAACCTGCTTCCAGGTCCAAGAAAGTAGCAGTACAGGGCTCGCGAGGGAGCGGGGGCGTATCCTCAGTGCGAGCGTTTGGGGTAAATCCATACTCTGGTTGGCAGTTCTTTGCTAAACACCGGAGGGGCCGAATATGGTATAGTAGAATCTGGGCAGAAAGTGATGCTTGGGGCCCGGGACAATTTGGGACCACGGCCCGCGTCAACACAAACCCTCACCATCCGGGCCTGGGAAAACGTGGTCAGATTTTGTGGGCCATCCGGGGCCGCAGCAACAGCACACAGAGCGCCCAGGGCATACATGCCATTGGAACCCGCAAAGGGTCCCCACCCTGCAAAGGGAGTGTTTCCTTTGACACACTCCCCCCCCAGATCTCCTCTCCTCCACCATGGGGGCCCCCCAGTCCCCTTCAGCCCCAGGCATTGCAAAGAGACAAAGTATGGCCCCCCCCTCCAAGGGCAGCACGACCCTGCCCTGCCCAAATTTGTTTGGACCATCCCTCCCTTTTCCCAAAAGTGGGCTCTGCACCCTTCAGAGAACAAAAGGCTTGTTTCCACCAGATGGGAGTTCCAAGCCCTAATTTTCTTTTCCAAAAAAGGGAACCAGCCTTCATAAAAATATGAACAGAAGGGGGTCAGTCCTTGACTTATCGTTTTTTTTCCAAGTGCACGGCACGGGCGTCTGGAGCTTTAACAAAAGGTCAGGGCCAGTACATGTCCTTTACGGGCCCCCGGGTGAATGTGCTTTCCCGCCCGGGCCCCCAACAACTTGGACAGACCCGCTTTCTCCTCCACTTTTCAACTCTGCACCTTTCGCCAATTTTCCCCTCCCCCCTCCTCCACCACCACCCCCCATCTCAGCCTCCACAAGTACACTCCACCCATACCACATGTTTTGGGGGCCAAAAGCAGTGTCACGCAGTTCTACACCCAGGCTTGCCTGGGCAAACGAAGCAAACACAGGGGAGGAACCCCCGGGCGTCATGCGGGAAAGGGAAATCGATGTTTGGCTTTCTCCCGCCCAACTCCCAATGGGAAAACCTGGGGGAGGGGAAAAAATGGGGGGGAACAGGGGGTTTTCCCGCGCTGGCACCCCGAGGAGGGATGGCCTGCGGCCCTCCCAGGGGCGAAATGGTTAAAACTGGTTGAAAAGGGTTCCTGAAGACTTCCACCCGATCTTCAAAAACTTTCCCTGAAAAGGGGCCAGGAAATTTGTGAAATGCACTTTCCCCCCTTTTCGTACAAAGCCAGGAACATCCCCCTCGATTTGCACCCGGCAAAAAGGGCCCTTTCCCCCCAACACCCCTCTGAATGCGAGGTTTCCACCTGCGGAAATTTCCCCACCTTTCACTTTTTTGGGAAACCAAACTGTTTTGAACAAAAAAGGGCCCTTTAACTTTTTTTGATGACCGGGCAGACAAAAAAGTACTTCCCCTGTGTAATTTTTGATGTCAGCCGTGCCAGCTCATGTGTGACCCCTGCCGTTGTTGAGGCCTTTCGAGGGGCGAAACGTTTTTTTTGTCAGTCGCCGGGACAAAGGGTTTGAATAACATCTTTCCCAAAGCTTCTTGCCCTTTGGAACAGATGCTGAAAAATCTGTCGGGCGGGGGCCCTGGAGACGGGGGCGACTACACCCCTTGGCCACATGACCCGGGGGGGGGAACTGAAATGGAGGGGAGGAGGAGACTTTGGAGCAGAACTTTTGTCTGGTGAAATTTTTGGATTTTCTCCCCAGGGACAAGAGGGGAGGAGCAGGACCCACTGGAGGAGGGGGGAGGGAGATGAGACAGATGAGGCAATGACCCCCCAAGCACCGGGGCAGTATACAGGGGAAAAAGGAGGCAGGGACCCCCTCGGAGTCATTTTGTCCCAAAATGGCCCGCAGCAGGGCTTTTTTTGCCTGGCTATGACACCCAATAGTAAACATCCCGGCAGAGGGATGACTTCTGGCTCTCCACCCTACGGGCCCCTTTCGCTCCCGGCCCAAAAGGGGAACCCTTTTTTTTCCCCAGCTTTGAAAAGGAAGACAAACTAAAATACTATAGGAAATCCCCCCGAAATCATTGGTTTTGCTCCTAGGGTGCGGGAAATCGCCCCTCCCCCTAACGGGTTTCTGCCCGGGGGGTTTTCCTCAGCCTCCCCGACTACTTTGCCCTTGGGGGGGCTGCTGGGGGAAGGGTGGGGGGGGTAGGACATCCCCACCCCAAACATTAGAAACCAAAGGGCTGAGTCACTGATGAGCAGCTTCCTTCACCCCCAAGTGAGGGGGCATCGCCCCAGCACGGGCCCTGGGGGCAGCCCCCTTAAACCAACATTTTTGTGGCCTATTTGGGACAGCATTCTGCCACCTCATTTAAAGACCCGCGGGAAACTACTGGCGGGCCAAACGGGGATGTGTGGCCGCAATTTTGCCGGTTTTGAAAGTGGAAAGCGTCCTCCCCCGGCCAGTAGTGTGGCATCAGGAGGGGGTGTTCATTTGCGGCGGGGGCCATCTTTCCCCAAAAGGAAAAACACCCCTTTTTTCCATGGAAATTTTTGGAACGACTGCCCTTTTTTTTTTTTCAAGATGAATAAGGCGGGATGGGCCAGTTTTCCAAACACCCCAAATCCCTTTGGCTTCAGTCGGGGTTCAAACTACCTGCCTCACCCCACAATTCTGATGCCCCCCACCCCCCTAAATGCCACACTTTCGCTGAAAAGTTTCTCCATCTCCCTTTTACCACCATCTTTACCAGGGACTGGAAATTCCCCACCCCCTCAACACTCTGTCAAAGTGCCAAAACCCATACCTCATGCGCTGCTGCTGTTTTCTGTTTCCGTGACATCCACACGTTTCATTTTGCCACTGTCTGACCTTTATGCTGCTTCTGTGCTGCCCGCCAATCCTCCCCACTTGTCATTTTTGGGCCCCTGCCCGACCTCATGCTGCTCCCCTTTTGACCTCTGCTCCATCATTGTGCCCCTCTGTGGCTTCCTCCTGTTTTGCCACCCCCCAAATGTCAAATTTTTGGGCCCCTTTTCTTATCTCATGCTTTTCTGCTTTTCGTGGGCCTCCCCACTGTGATTGTGCCACTCTGGGGGCCCAATACTTTTGCCGCCCCAAATGTTTATTGTGGGCCCCTCCGATCTCATACTGCTGCTGTCGTGACCTCCACACTGTATTTATTGTGCCACTCTGTGGCCTAATACTGTTTTTGCCGCCTCCAGAATTTTCCCTTGTGGCCCCCCTGCCTGATCTCATACTGCTGGGCCCCCGTGACCTCCACACTTTTGTATTGTGCCACCTGTGGGGCCCAATACTGTTTTTCCGCCTCCAGAAGTCATTGTTCCAAATGCCTGATCTCTCTGCTGGCTTTCGTGACCCCCACACTGTTTTGATTGTGGGCCCTTCTGTGGCTTCCTCCTGTTTTTTCCACCTTCCAGAATGTCATTGTGCCACTGCCCGACCTCATACTGCTGCCCGTGAAACCCCCGGGTCTCAGTCCCTTGGGGCCCCCCCTGTGGCTTCCTCGTTTTTTGCCACCACCAGGAAAGTCATTGTGGGCCCCCGCCCGAACCCCATGCGCTGTGGCTGCCGCCCTCACCTTTTTCACTCTGTCACAAAAGTTTGCCACCTTTAGCCCCCCAGCTTGTTTTTTTTTTCCCGCTTTTTGCTGGCATGACTTTTTTCAGGGTTTCAAACCCGCTTTATTTTTTGGTCAGTTTTTTCCCCTTAAGTGCCCATGGAATTTTATAGTGAAGCATTCTTTAAAAGCGGCGGGATCATTGCTGTCATACTAAAACCCCAACATTGTATAAGACCAAACCCCCGCTCCCCCTGCATTTTTTTAAACATGACCAACCCTTCTACGCACCCCGCAGGCTCTGGGGTTTTTCCTGAAATAGCTTTCTTTTTTTTAAAGCATTCGTGCCGAATTTAAATTTTAACGAAAACCCAAAATTTTTTCGGAAAAATTCGGCGAAGTGACCGAAATCGAATTTTTAAGAAAATCGCGGCCCTCTCTAATTGTACCCCAAAAAGATTTTTGTTCCATTTAAAAGAACTGTAAAACAAAAATTTCCCGTTCTTCCCACAAATAGCTTCATTCGACATTCCATAACCTCTGAGATATCCTCAGAGGTCGCTTCTTTCAGAAAGGTTGATTTTGAGGTTTAGAATGTAACTCTGTTTCCAATATATCCTTCAGAAGAAAAAGACTAACTCCTAATCATACTGTCTGAACTTTTAAAAAAAATTTCACAAAAGGGGGAGTTTTTGGGGTTCCCAAATTTTTTTAAAATACTTAATGTATTTTTAAATTTGAGTATTTAAAAGTATTCCAACTTCCTTTTCAGTCCCCCAGGCCCAAAAGGGAAACCCCATCATTGTGTTGCTTAAACCCCAAGGAAACCCCCCCTTTTTTGTTTTTTGACATGTTTGTTTTTTCCCTCCTCACCTTTCCCCGAGCCATAAAATTTTTTATTTTTTTCCAAATTTCATAACATATGAAAGGGTTTATTTTTCAGGACCCAAAATAAAACTTTTTTTTTTTAATTTTTTTTTTTTTTTCCCTTTTTTTTTTACATGAATAAAAATACTGGAAACCACAAAACAATTCCCCAAATGGGACAAATTTTAAAAAGAAAAATAATTTTCCCCCTGTTTTTCGGTGGTTTTTTTCTTTTAAAAGCGTTTAATCTTCGGGAAATATAATGTATTATCTTTTCTACGGTTAGTACGCATTTTTACAAACCAAACATGCAAATTTTTTCTTGGGTTTTGTTTTTGGGACCCGTAAAAAATTCCCCCCCAATTTTTTATCTTGAAATTTTTCAACCCCGTTGCCATTTTTTGTGATGAATAATTTTTTTGTACTAACACCTTTCGGACCCTCGGTGAGGGTTGGGAT